>ML790926.1:182043-192250 GCA_009831015.1 Picea engelmannii | reverse complement strand
GTCGAATCACTCTATGTCGGGAACATATCGTGACCGTCGGATTGCCTAACTACAAATGCATACTAAAGAAACACACTTTTACCTAACGACATATTAGACCAAGTAGATCTTAACTAATTCCTAAGTGTCTAAATATCCTAACAAATTCTTCTCCAAGATCTATATAGCAAAGGAAAGCCTTGGGAAAGAAGAAGAATAATCCATAGTAATGTTATTCTTTCCAAATACATAGGTATCAGCCAAAAGTCAGTGATCCTAGCCTGAACAATGAGTTGAAAAGAGAGGCAAGGAGAAAATGAGATAAAGGAGGATGCATTTTCATCAAGTTGAGGTATGAGTTTATATGTATTATATATGCTTCATTAATAGATAATTTGGTTTCCCCCCTAAATATTTGTCTCTGATATATAAATATTCAAATCTAGTTTATATTGTTGTAGATCAGACTATATCAAGATAGATCTAGGATTTTAACACTATCAAGACAAGTAGAATGGTATTGTTTTGTCTTTGGTGTGTAGGAATAAGTTTTTAGAAGTTGGAGATGGAACTTCATGACTGAAAAAACCAAGAATACACTAAGGACAACCTTCAGGAAAAGGTATGCCATTCTCCCAAATCCTTTTGTTTGATCTTCTTGCTTATTTCCAGGAGCACCATAAGAGATGTATCCCACTCTTTTCTAGGATTGCAAGTCCAATCCTATGGATATCTTACTGATATGCTCAGTGGGATCCTTGTGCGAAAAATTCCCATAACATATTGGAAATAAAACTTAGGATTGGTGTATATATGCTCATCCTTGGTGCTTGATTACAGGACTTCTTTTATTTATGAAGATCATTTTCTCTCTCCTTATGTTGACTCACATGGACTTTATTATAATATATTTCATCCATCCACTCCTTTATCGAACTCACACATTAGGGGGAATCTATTATAGCCTTAATTTCCACCCTATATGAAATTTTAAGCCCGATTTGACCATCTATTTATTTGTTGACTTCTTGAGTTGGCCATCCCTATGCCAGTTGTACTTTGTGATACTATCTCTTTGTTTCATCTCTAGGTGTATGTTTTTTGTCGATTGATGGGGGATACGTTAAGTCCCTCCTTCGATATATATCTTACTATTGACTTCAACACATTATATAGGAGAGGGATCTAGAAACCATCTAATACCTTGGAGCTTGCAGTCCTTAGTGGTAGGCCTCCTCGTGATAGACAATGGGTTTACATCATTGAATCCTAATAGATTGATTATACAAGTGTTCGACACCATCTCATCTATTCACACTCTCTAGATTATACTAGGTACCTTGGGGTCCATCTTCATCATTGATGGGTCCCCTCATGTATTTTAATGGTATACATCAATGACCGATAATCAGACAGTTTATACCATACTCTACATCAACTCATTTATTTGCATGATGTAGATTTGTACCATTTGGGTTTGGGATGAAGACCTTGGGTTTGGGGTCATATAATTCCTTTACAACATCCCCTACCAATTTGTGATGGAGTATATCACTTGTATATGAAGACTTCAGGGGCACTCTCCTTAGTGCTTGTTGTCTTCTTGACATCTATATGTTGTGTCATAGATCCACATTGAAATTATTGGTGGCTATGTTCCTGACATACATCCACATTATATTTTATAGAGGATATGATTTATTTCATGACATAGATCCACATTGTATTTTTGCGTGGCTATGGTCTCATTGATGACATGGATCCATGATGTATTCTTTCATGGCCATGGTCTAACATTTCATTTCATGGATCCACAATGTATTGTTTAGCATCCATGCTCATTATGTGTCTGGGTATGTCTACCCAGGGGATTGGTCTATATATACTCATCCTTGTTGTTTTATTGTGGGACTTCTTTGGTTTTTGAACCTCCTTTGATCTCTCCTTATGTTACCTCCCATTGACTTTATTGTAATGTATTTTGGCCATCCACTCCTTTCTTGACCTCACACATTAGGGAACGTTTGTTATAGCCTTAATCTCCACCCTATAGGCCATAGAATAATCCATCAGAGGATAGAATCCCAAATACATCTTTTTCCTAAGTATTAAACCATTTTTTAGCCCTCATTGGCATCCTCGCAGTTTACCTAGTGGACAACAAGTGAGACCCTCATTGGACACTAATGGCTCATCAAGAAAGGAACTATTAGACTTCTATAATTTAGGATTTATGAGGTGATAGGAGAAGTATGAGTTGGGTATTATTTTCAAAGGCCTGGGAACACACATCATTTGAGTATCTATTGGCCTCTAGAATATCTAGAAGCCTCTCCCAATCCTTCTACAAGAGATATATAACAAATGAAATCCGTAGGAAAGAAGAGTAAGAATTCAGAGTAATGATGTTTTTTACAATTGCAAAGGTATCATCCAGAAGTCAATGAGCCTAGCATGACCAAGGAGATTCAAAGAGAGGTAAGGATAAAATGAGATAAAGGAGGATGCATATTCATCAAGTTAATGTATGAATCTATATGTATTATCTACGCTTCACTAATAGATCATTTAGTTTTCCCCCGGAATGTTTGTCTCTGATATATGAATATTCAGATCAGGTTTATATTGTTGTAGATCAGACTAGATCAAGATAGATCTATGATTTTAGCACTAGGAAGACAAGTATAATGGTGTTTTTTTGTCTTTGTTGTGAAGAAAGAAGGTTGTAGAAGATGGATCTAGAACTTGGGGGCTGCATGAGCCATGAACACACTAAGGACAACCTTCAGGAAAAGGTATGTCATTCTCCCAACTCCTTGTGTGTGATCTTATTTCTTGTTTCCATGAGAACCATAAGAAATACATCCCACTCCTGTCTAGGATTGCTAGGCCAATCCTAGGTAGATATTACTATTCTTCTCAATGAGATACCTATGATAAAAAAAACCCATAAAAAGGACTAGTTGTAGACATGCTAACATTACTTGTATCCATGGGAATTCATAACGTGTTCCATATGTATTTATTAAAGAAGTATGTACCTAATCCTAATCATGTGATTGATTGGAATGTGATCCAAGTGGAACACTGTTGGTTACTATTCTTCTATCTAAGTTTATAATACGCTTGATTGAACTAGAGTTCATTTTTGTTCGGGGTTCCAACAGAGCCTCTAAAACTATCGGCCCTCCTGGTAAAACAAAAGGAAATGCAGCGCATGGAGTGCACTGCATCATCTTACCTGAGATAGTCTTAATGAGGGGCTACAATGCTCACATGTTTTTAGCCCAGGATTGAGTGGGGATCTAAGAACTGTATGCCAAGAGTTTTGTTTTAACTTATTAATGCAATAAATGGTCATTCACGATTATGCATAGAATATAATCAACTCATTCATTTAGCATATCAGTGACTACTGAAGAAAATAAATAAACACATGCATTCAATCACATAACACAGGTTTTATCGTGCTTCACCCCCTCCTAGGCTACGTCCACAAAGATATGGCTCTCCAACTCTCTTATTGTAGTGGTTCCAAAACTACAACATCGCGTTCTTTACAACTCTTCTCAGTCGGGTTGAGATCTATTATGAGGAGGACTATATCATACCAGGATCCTCATCTTGCGATATAACCCTCAAGATATACCCTCATTACTCCTCTCCAACTCAACAACTTACAAAATTAGGTCGTATAACAAAATATCACAACAACTAGTTATCAAAATAGTGCTCCTCCTATAAACTCTCTATAACAACCCACACCTCTATGAGACCTAGGTATCTATATTTATACGTTTCTGGCTCACCAGTCATTACAATACATTGAAAAAACACTAACCCTAACATCGTTAGGTATTCCATGCATGTGCACATGATTCTCTTCCTTCCAACTGTCACTTCCCTCGTGCATTCCCTATTTCCCAAAATATCCTTTCTTTCCACTTTGGCCTACTTCCAACAGACCCCCAACACTGACAGGTGGCTCATCTTGAGCCACCTAACCTTTGTGTGCTTCTTCGATCTCCCTGGTGATCATATGGAACTTCTCCTTGAGCTTTTCTTCTTGTGTTTGAGCCTGCGCAATATTATCCTTGACTGCGTCTACTGTCTAGACTGCAATATCATCACTGATTAACCCTTCACACTCTGCCTCGGTATGTTCCATATATGTCTTGTCTTCCTCTACCTGTGTAATGACTTCTACTACTTGCTCTTGAAGTGGTTCCATTTAATCTTGATGCTCATTTTTCTGCGTCTACGCAGTCGTGAGTTATGACTATATTTTATTCATATCCTGTAGCCCTTTGAGCGCTCCATGATGGAAATTGTCTTCTGCCTCAGCTTGAGGTCCTAGATAGCTGCACTTATCCTTTCTTATTCCTTGTCCCACTGCTCGACCTGTTGATCCTCTTCCAGCTTCATCCAGAGCTAGGTTTCTTTGTCGAACAAGTTGGTTGTTGCATTGACCTGACACTCTATCTCATGTAGCTTCTTTGTTTCCTCCTACTTCCTTTGCTCCATTACCTCTAGTGGCGTGGTAGGTGTGATATTCTCATGAATATTCCCTATCTCTTGCTTATATTGATCAATTTCCTGCGCAATCTAATCAATCTTCTCAGTTGTTGTGAGTTCATCCCTCTGCGTGGTATTTGGAATCTTCTCATAATTTCCAACCACTTTTTGTTTCAATTCATTCACATGTTCCCTCTCCTCTTGGGTCTCTAGCTTGGCTTTCTCATATATTAATTCCATCTTGTCTCGTTTATCCTTTACCTATTGTAATTTGGCTATGTTTGTGCGTGCACGAGACGATACCTTCTAAGTAACACTAACTTGTAGTTTATGTAGAGCCTTGGATGGTATCTGCGACATTACCAATTGGATTTGAGCTAAGTCCTTTAGGGGTGTCTGCCCCACGATGGTGCAGAACCTTCGAACCCTCGGGTTGAGGTCCACACAAGATCGATCTAAATCTTCCCTTGAGTCTGATTGACTCTTTGATTTTCCCTCGGGGAATATCTTATACACTCATGGCATATCCACAAGTCCTTATGAATTGAGCCTGCATGAACAAACATCAGGCACCAACCCAAATCTACTTAACCAAAATAACGTCACGCCCTTCGCTAATTCAGGACTTCGGGTCTCGCAATTTCACGATCCCTATTGTCGAGTTTCTCAGCCCTCTACTGCTGAAACCCGAAATGTCGATTCATCGAAATGTATTCAGCAAAGGTTGTCTTCTCACAAAACTCTCCGCCGATTCAGAATTTTGGACTTCGCGACTTCACGAATCTAGATGCAAGGCTCCCAGTCTATCGACCTCCAAACCTTGAAATAGTCAACAAGGGTTGACTACACCTATTTGACGAGGACACACCACCTGTCCACTCAAACACTTTCTATCCCTAACGTGGACTCCTGCCACCTGTCACTCTTCCTAGTTTTTGGTACTTGAACAATCCCAAAGTGCTTCCTCCTCTAGTTCCCGACACCCGAACTGCAAAAATCCTGAAACTCCATGCCAATTCCTATCACAACTCGCACTTCAGAACTTTCATTCTACTGCACTCAACTCCTTGCTGTCAGGATCCCCAAAATGCCAAAATGATCTGACGGCTTATACAAAGCATGATCAATGGTCCACGTTGATTCTGGATCCTAGAGTGATGAGTTCATCTGCCTCTAACGACCCTACAACTTATCTGGATTCTACATTCCTCATGGTTTCATGAATTCTCCATAGAGAATTTCGACCGCTTGTCTCCTCCTTGACAACTCCTGTAAAATGAACCAGTGTTCTCCCTTCTGAACTTTACTTCTGTTGGGTGACTTTGATCCTCGTCTCCCTTTGAAGTACTTCAACTTTCGTCCTCCTTTGAAGTGTTCAAAGGTGTTACCCCTCCTGAGCTTTCTCCTGCAACTCAAGTCTCAAAAGGACCCCTGCACGCACTCCTTGCGACAAACTTTCAAATACTTCTAGGTATTTGATTTCTTTGAATCTATGCACCCCCTACAATAGCAGTCCTTCAACTCTCCCCTTGGTTGATAAGTTCCAAGATTTCAACCAGCCTGTGCACACCTTGCATGGCTTTTGTGCTTCACTTGCACTTCTGTTGGAATGAGAAAAATGGTATCCCTCCTGAGCTTTCAAAGGTAAACTTTGAACCTTCGTCAAAGAACACCTTGCAGATGTTTCACTGCACTCCTTGCAAGAACTTCTTCCACTCAGGAAGATAAACAATTGAAACTCATTCTCTCTCTCTCTCTCTCTCTCTCTCTCTCTCAGACTTCAAACATTCAACATGAAATCCTACATACACACAGTATTAAAGAAAATACATAACAAAGAGAATTAAACCACTGTAAACATACCATTCACCATGTATAAACATAAAACATCATAACACCATGAAATCTGATTCAAAGCTTCATATATTAATTCAAAGCTCCTGTACATGGGTTCTTCTCTACAGCTCTCTGCTACAACTCTCTCCTTCTATGCTCATGATACAACTAACTAATGATACAAAGGTGAGGGTTTCTATATCCGTTTTCCCTCCTACTCTCTAAACTGTCTAATCTATTAATTTAAACCTACCTACTTTCATTAACTGGGCTTAAATGCCTTTTACATTGACATATGAGAGCAAATTGCTCAAGATCTGCTTACAACCTCCAAGATATAAATGTAAAGTATGCCTTCTTCCTAACTATTACATTAATGCCTTTTAAATTCAAAATTCAAAACGGTTCTTATGAAAATGTTCTCTTTTTCTTCCTCCATGCATCCAGCTATTTCTTTGGCTTAGTCGCATGCTTTGGGTTTTGCACGATGCTCCTGCATCATACTCCCTTGCTTGAAAATTTTCATGAACTCCTGTTCATGAGCTCTTGCATGGTCTGGTCATGCTTTTAAATTTTTGTTTCATCCTCCCAACTGGCATCTTCAATTGGATGTCCCTTCCATTTGACCAAGTATTCAAAATACTCTTTTCTTCTGGTCTTCCTGCTGACTCTCTTGTCAATTATTATTTCTATCTGTGGATTTTCAGATACAGGCATTTGTTTGGTCCACTGATTTTCTTCTGCTCATGCTTCTTCATCTCTGTAAGGGTACAAATCTGCAACATTGAATATCGACGAGATTCTGATCCCATCGGGTAATTCAATCTCATATGTGTTTGCCCCAAACTTCTTCATGATTCTACATGGTCCAATATTTTTCATCTTCAGCTTGTTATATGTTCCCCTTGGGAACCTTTCCTTCCTCAGATGTGCAAGAATCATATCACCAACTTCAAATTGAAGTTCTCACCTATGTTGATCTGCTCTGTGATTGTATTCTTGACTTGAACTCTGTAATCACTCCTTAACTCGGTTGTGAAGATCCTTCATTGCTTCTGCAAAGTCCTCTGCACTAGCACTTCTGAATTCAACTTGTTCTGAATATTTCAATTCAGAAACTCCCCTTGGTTGCATTCCATATACAATCTAGAATGGACTCTTTCCTGTGCTTCTATTGATCGAATCATTATAAGCAAATTCTGCCTGTGGAAAAATGTGATCCCACTGACTGTGGTGTTCAGTCACTAGGATCCTCAGTAAATCTCCCAAGATTTTGTTCACAACTTTTGTTTGTCCATCCATCTGAGGATGATACACTGAGATAAAATACAAACTTGTCCCCATCTTCTTCCATAAAGTCCTCCAGAAATGTCCAACGAACTTGGTATCTCGATCTGAAACTATACTCCTTGGCAAGTCGTGAAGTTTGACGACTTCTTTGAAAAAAAGGTTCGGAATATGATTTGTGTCACTGGTTTTCTGGCATGGTATGAAATGTGTCATCTTTGAAAATCTATCTACCACCACAAATATTGAATCATATCCTCTTTGTTTCCTTGGTAGTCCCAATATGAAATCCATGCTCACTGCATCCCACGGCCTCTCGGGTATGGGTAATGGCTGGTATAACCCTGTGTTCTGCCTTTTCCCCTTTGTGTGATGACAAATCCTACATCTGTCCACAAATTTATGAACATATTTCCTCATCCCTGGCCAAAAATATGAGCCATTCAACTTTGAGAATGTTTTGTCATGACCAAAATGTCTGACCAATCCTCCACTGTGTTTTTCCTTCAGCATATTCTCCCTCATGGAGCATTTTGGAATACATAACTGATTTTCCCTAAATAATAATCCATCCTGGATCGTATACTCAATCCATTGGCTTCTGTCTCTGAGAACTGGATTCTCAGATGCCTCATACGCTTCCTCAAAATCTGGGTCATCCTTGTACATTTCTTTGAGGTTATCAAAACCCAAAGTTTTGACTCTGAATTCCTGCATAAGCAAACATTTCCTGCTCAAAGCATCAACAACTTTGTTAGCAGTTCCAGAAATATGCTTAATCACAAAAGTAAAATTCTGCATGAATTCAACCCATTTAACATGCTTTTGGTTCAACTTGTCCTATTGAGTCACGAATTGCAAAGCATGATTATCGTTGTACAAAACAAAATCTTTAGGAACCAAATAATGTCTCCATTTCTTCAGCGCTTGTATAACAGCATAGAATTCTTTGTCATATGTTGAGTATTTAATCTTTGATTCATTTAATTTCTCGCTGAAGTATGCAACTGGCTTATCATCTTGGCTCAAGAATGCTCCAATTGCAAACCCACTCACGTCACACTTGACCTGAAATGTCTTTCTAAAATCTGGCAACACCAAAATTGGTTGCTCCATGATCTTGTTCTTCAGCATATTGAAACTTTTCTCTGCTTCCTCTGTCCAATGAAAAGCTTTATGTCTTTTCGTCACCGTATCCATCATCAGTGCACTAATCCCACTAAAATTTCGGATGAATTTCCTATAGAAACTAGCTAAACCATGGAAGCTTCGAACTTCAAATGCACCTTTCGGTGATGGCCAATTCTTAATCGCTTCTACCTTTTTTGGATCCATCTTCAGCTCATTTGCAGAGATAACAAAACCCAAATAAATGAGTTATGTCCTCATAAATGATGATTTCTTCATATTTATCAACATCTTCTCTTGCTGTAATCTCCTCATCACTATATCTAAATGCTTCAAGTGTTCTGCTTTGGTCTTGCTGAAAATCAGTATATCATCAAGATATATGATAACGAATTTCCCAATGAAATCCTTCAGGACTTCATTCATCAATCTCATGAAAGTACTAGGCACATTTGTTAAGCCAAATGGCATAACAATCCATTCATATATCCCTTCATTCATATTGAATGTTGTCTTACATTCATCACCTTCTCTCATACGAATTTGATGATATTCGCTTTTCAAATCAATTTTTGAAAAGAACTTTGCTCCACTCAAGCAATCCATCATGTCATCCATCCTTGGCAATGGAAATCTGTATCTAATGGTAATCTTATTGATTGTTGTTGACTCTATACACACCCTCCAACCTCCATCTTTCTTTGGGCTGAGCACTATTGGAACAACACATGGACTCAAGCTCTCTCTAATCAATCCTTTGTCCATTAAGTCCTAGACTTATCTCTTAACTTCTTCATTCTCCTGCGGTGTCAACCTGTACGCTGCTTTGTTTCGTTAACTGGATCCAGGTATAATATCAATGTGATGGCTTATACTTCTGATCGATGGAAACGAACAAGGTAGTTCGTCCACTACTATATTAGCAAACTCTTCTAGCAACTCTTGGATTTCTTTTGGCAAATCATCCACTTTTGTACTGGTCAAAACAATTCTAGGTTTCCTAACCACAATAAATTGTGTGTCTTATTTCTTCTTAACCTCATTAATAAGTTCCTTCCCACTCATGAGAAGTACAGTGTTTCTCACCTTTGGTTTCACTTCTTTATCCTTAATTGGCAGCAACATGTGAGTTCTCCCATTCTTCTCCAGGGTATATGTGTTCTTTCTCCCATCATGAACCACATTCTTGTCATATTGCCACGGTCTACCCAACAATAGATGAAAAACATCCATGGGAATGACATCACATCATATTTCATCCTTATATCCTCCTATTTTAAATTCAACTAAACATTGTTTAGTGACATTTACCTGATGTCAAGAACCAAACATCAATATAGCATGGAAAAACCTCAGGAAAAGTACTCAATGCCTTGAAACTGAGATAATTTCAGATAATAAGCCTCTTCGAGGGGGAAACCTCCTTTTACCCCACTTAAAATGTTCAAGTACAAGATGATTC
>ML790926.1:129816-177471 GCA_009831015.1 Picea engelmannii | reverse complement strand
TCCATGATCCAATGCAACTAGTCCCACTCAATTTGGATACTCCAGCAAGAAGTTATGCTTGTTTTACCTGGAACACCTTCTTGAGACTAGTCAATAGGACTAGTCAGATACCCTATCTTACACAAGGTGTATCTACAAATTTATGATGATCCAGAATCTGAAATTTTTACCACAGATACCTTACTAATTTCTTTAAATGTCCTTCGGAGTTCAGGGTCTGAAACGTTACAAAAAAAAATTTATAGCGCAAATTCCACAATGACTCATTTCAGGATGATTCCAGAACCCTATCTTGTACAGGCTGTATCTCCGAAAGTATAAGACCTCAGGAGATGAATTGTGAAACCAACATACCTTGATCCATTTACTAAATACCCTCCAAGTGGTTCCTTATGAAACGTTGTAGAAAAAAAGTTATAGTGAAAATTCCATGGTGTCTCATATGTAGCAACGAAACCCCAAGACCTTGAGCTCTGATACCATATGTTAAGAACCAAACATCAATATAGCATGGAAAAACCTTAGGAAAAGTAATCAACGCCTTGAAACTGAGACAATTTTAGATAATAAGCCTCTTCGAGGGGGCAACCTCCTTTTACCCCACTTAAAATTTTCAAGTACAAGATGATTCAAAATGAAAATGTCTCCTTGGTATATATAGGAGACTAGGAGGTATAATTACAAATAATGGCCTAAAGCCGACATAATTAAAATAACATTACTAATCTAAATTACAACAAATGGCCTAAAGCCGACATAAATAAAATAGCATTACTAATCTAATATGCCCCAATTAAGGGGTAATGAGCCAACTTTAGGGCTTAACACCTGATGTCCTTTTTGTAACCACGAAACTCTGTATGGGCTTGGATGTACGATAGTCTCCAGCTCCAAATTTTCTACCATCCTAGTAGATACGAGATTTTTTGTGCTACCGCTATCCACTATGACTTTGCATACCCTGTCTTTGGTCTTGCAAGCAGTCCGAAAAAGTCTATTCCTTTGGGCTGGGTTCTCAGTCTCTTTCTCTGGTGTTAAGAGAACTTTCCTCATCATCAAGGATCTTCTTCCCTCAGCATCTTCTACCTCAACATTCTGTCCTTGTGCTTCAGCAATGTGAGTCTCACCACCTTCTTTCTTCCTATCAGGACACTCATAAGATTTATGTCCATTTTTCCCACAAACAAAACATTTCACTTCACCTCCTCGGCCTCTTCCTTTTTCTTTAGCTCACGGAAAAGTATTTATATCGGCATATTGCCCTCTCTATGAGGTTCCTCCTCTCTCAGGTTGAGTTTGAGGTTTCTTTCCCTCTTCTTTAGGCTTCTGAGTCCTGTCTTGGGAAATTGTTTTTCCTCTGGCTTGACTTATACCTCGGCCTCTTTGAACTTGTTTTCGGCTTAGCTTCTCTTCATCTTTCAGAGCCATTTGATAAGCATCTTCTACAGTTCGAATGATCATCATGCTCATATCAGCTTGAATTTCATATCGCAGACCATTCATATACCTAGCAACCTTTTCATCATCGCTTTCCCGATGACCTTCTCTAATGTTTATCTTGTAGAACTCTTCAGTGTATTCTTTCACTGACATCAGCTTCTATCTCAAATTCTGCATTCTCTAAAATAGAGTGATTTGATAATCCTTGGGTATGAATTTGGATTTCATCTTCACAACCATTCTATCCCAACTCTTGATTTTTTGCTTGCCTTTGCAGCATCTGTCTGTCTGTAGTTCATCCCACCATAATGTTGCATGCCCTTTAAGTCTTGTGATGGCATGTTTGACTTTCCTTTATTCCTCGACATCCTCATAGTCAAAATATTTATCCAGAGCTCTAATCCAATCTAGAAGCTCTTGAACATCCAGGTTTCCCTCATACATGGGAATCTCCATCTTTGCTCTGGCACCTATCCTTGCAACAACCTTGAATAGGCATTCATCTGTAGCATCTTCGACTGCTACTTCTTCTCCTTCATGTCCAACTTCATTCTCACAGTCACCTCGTTGATATCCCCAATGTCAACTGTGTGCCTCTGTGCTGTCTCCATGGAATCAAGCCTTTCACGTAATTCACACATTTCTCTTTCCACTGCTGGATCATGCATTGGTCTATCTCTTCTTCTCAGTGACATGGTTGAGAAATATTCCTTTCTCTCTGCTATAGAAAACAAAGAAGTTTGTTTTGCGCTTTGATACCACTTGATTCATATCAGAGTACTCCTTCTCTTCTGGCTCCTTTTGCCTAAAATACAAAGACAAATTCAAGCTCTGATACCACTTGGTGTAGACCCCCTGAACCCTTGGGTCGAGGTCCGTGCAGGATCGATCTAAATCTACCCCTGAGTCTGATTGACTCTCTGATTTTCCCTCGGGGAATATCTCATATACTCATGGAGTATCCACAGGTCCTTATGAATTGAGCATGAGTGAAAAAACACCAGGAACCAACCCAAATCTCCTTAACCACAATAATGTTTCACCCTTCACTAATTCGGGACTTCAGGTCTCACAATTTAGTGATCCCTATTGTCGAGTTTCTCCGCCCTCTACTGCCAAAACCTGAAATGCTGACTCACCAAAATGTATTCATCAAAGGATGGCTTCTCACATAACTCTCCGCCGATTCAGAATTTTGGACTTCGCGACTTTGCGAATCCAGATGGAAGGCTCCCAGTCTATCAACCTCTGAACCCCGAAATAGTCAACAAGGGTTGATTCTTCCTATTTGACGAGGACATGCCACCTGTCCACTCAAACGCTTTCTATCTCTGACATGGACTCCTGCCACCCGTCACTCTTCTCGTTTTTCAGTACTTGAACGATCCCAAAGCGATGCCTCCTCCGGTTCCCAACACCTGAAGTGCCGAAATCCTGAAACTCCACTCCAATTCTTGTCGCAACTTGCGACTTCGGGACTTTCGTTCTACTGAGCTCAACTCCTTGTCATCAGGTTCCCCAAAATGCCGAAATGATCTAACGGCTTATGCAAAGCACGATCAACGGTCCACATTGATTCTAGATCCTAGAGTGATGAGTTCATCTTCCTCTAACCACCCTGCAACTTCTCCGGATCCTACGTTCCTTGTGGTTTCGTGAATTCTCCACAGAGAATTTCGAACGCTTGTCTCCTCCTTGACAGCGCCTGCGAAATAAACCGGTGTTCTCCCTTCTGAACTTTACTTCTGCTGGGTGACTTCGATCCTCATCTCCCTTTGAAGTAGTTCGAATTTCATCCTCCTTTGAAATGTTCAAAGGTGTTACCCCTCCTGAGCTTTCTCTTGCAACTCAAGTCTCAAAAGGACCCCTGTGCGCACTCCTTGCAACAAAATTTCAAATACTTATAAGTATTTGATTTCTTCGACTCTGTGCACCCCCTGTAACAACAGTCCTTCAACTCTCCCCTTGGTTGATAAGTTCCAAGCTTTCAACAAGCCTGCACACACCTTGCATGGATTTTGTGCTTCACTTGCACTTTTGTTCGAATGAGAACAACAGTATCCCTCCTGTGCTTTTAGAGGTAAACTCTGAACCTTCGTCAATGCACACCTTGCGGACGTTTCACTGCACTCCTTGTAGGAACTTCTTTCACTCAGGAAGAGAAACAATTGAAACTCATTCTCTCTCTCTCTCTCTCAGACTTCAAACATTCAACATGAAATCCTACATACACACAGTATTAAAGAAAATGCATAAAAGAGAGAATTAAACCACTGTAAACATACCATTCACCATGTATAAATAGAAAACATCATAACACCATGAAATCTGATTTAAAGCTTCATATATTAATTCAAAGCTCATGTACATGGGTTCTTCTCTACAACACTCTGCTACAACTCTCTCCTTCTATGCTCATGATACAACTAACTAATGATACAAAGGCGAGGGTGTCTATATCTGTTTTCCCTCCTACTCTCTAAACTGTCTGATCTATTAATTCAAACCTACCTACTTTCATTAACTGGGCTTAAATTCCTTTTACATTGACAGATGAGAGAAAATCATTCAAGATCTATTTACAACCTCCAAGATATAAATGTAAAGTACGCCTTCTTCCTAACTATTACATTAATGCCTTTTAAGTTCAAAATTCAAAATGGTTCTTATGAAAACGTGCTCTTTTTCTTCCTCTGTGCATCCAACTATTTCTTTGGCTTAGTCACGTGCTTTGGGTTTTGCACGATGCTCCTGCATCACACGATCTTGTCCATGTGCACCATGCTAGGTGTAATGTGAAATGTTGCGCTCAGCTGCGATATTGTGTGGAATGTATCACGCTTTCTTGTGTCAGGTTCTCCTCATGTCTATGATGATGATGGCCATGTTTCAGTGCTATTGTCGGTTGCCTATGCTTCTCTGATCTTCTTGAGGAATTGTCGCATGTCAGCCAGCTCCTCTCGAATTCTGTCCCTGTGGCACACAACATTCTCAAAATCCTCAGATGTATGATCCTGAACCATTTGGGCTATAATTTCTTCATCATCCTTGGTAATCATGTACTATGGAGGTGTTTTGTGTGCCTTCATATTCTTGTGCGCACCCCCCATCTGCATCATTGGTCTCTTATTCATGCCTGGTATTTGTGGATCAGGACTTGGTGCAGTCCCCTGCACTGCCTCAGCCTGTTTCTGTTGTACTTGGTGTGGTTATGTATTATTCTTCTTCCCCTTCTGGGTTCTTGTCTTATATGTCCCCTCTTTCATTTGCTTTGGCTTGGCCTAGCCCATCCTTAGTTTCTTAGGCACTGGGAATTTCTGGGGCTATGTCTCTCCCTACCCTTCCTATTATTCCTTTGTCCTTGCAGGTATGTCTTGGGTAAGGACTGGAATCCTCCAATTGTCTTCCCAATCCTTGATATCCATTTCTATGTCAGCCTCCATGATGAAATAGTGCAGTTGTATCCATTGCTTATTGGGGTCCTTCTGCACCTGGATCCACATCACATGTCATGTGGCCTTGAAGTTAGTTATGCCCTGATAGTAGGAAACATCCTGTGGTGTTATTCTCTGGAGGTTGGCAATGGCCTTCTGTAGATCGCGTAGGTATCCTTCGAATATAGTTGCGTTCATATTTCTCCTCCTGGCATCTGACGCAGAGCCAAGTGATAAATATCTTGCTCCATGATTGGGCTTGGATCTGGTGGCGAAAAATGCATATTCTGGTTCCTTCCATCCCATAATGGCTATCAGCATGAGCAACCATGAGTAATGGAATTTTGTTCCCATATCCTACGCATCCTTCCAGTCATCCAAAAACAGATTCAAAAGATAGGGGGCCTAGCTGACTGTGGTGCCCTCGAAACATTGTGTTGCAACTGAAACAACCCCAGCCAAGACTTCCTCCTTGCGACGTTTTCTTAGTAGCTTGCAGGCCATATTTTTTTGGACATTCTTGTCATGGCCTCACTGATCTGTTTGATGATGATTTTGTGTGTCCCCCTGTCAGTGTCTTATTTCTTTTTTATCTCCTCAGTGAGTGATTTCTCCTTTGTTTTATCATCGAGAAATTGTGTGGGATCCATGCCCCATGATGACAACCCTGTAATATGCGCGATGAGCTATACGTATATTGATATGATCTTGTCCAACCATATATCTCCACCATGTGTGACTACCATCAATTGTTTGATGCAACTGCTGGCATACTGTCCTTTTCCAAAGTGTGGTAGTTCCAATAGACCTAAAATTCCCATTTTTGCTAACCCTGCTACCCAATGGAGTGGTTGATGAATCGGTTCCCCAAATAGATCTATGCCCACTATCTGTAGGTAGGCTTTCTTCATGAACTCTGAGAACTTGTCTATGTCCATTACATCATGGTCTGAGTATTTTAGCTTCTTGATATAACCTAGAAAGTATGATTTCACCCGTACCCCTTCTGGTATACATGACAAAACAATGGTTGTGATGGGTTGCTTGCGTGGTGACCTAGGTACCTGTAGCTTGTCCTTTTTTAGTGGTGGATGACTCAAGGTTCCACCCTCCATTGGTCATTCTTCGGCATACTTTTCTAGCCAACCCGTGACATCTTCCATTGCTCCCTCCTATTAATGGTACGACATGGTTTTCTGTGACTCATCTGGTTCAGTCGCTTCTGCCTGCTTTGAGTTGTCCCATTGACTCTCGAAGATTCTTTAGGGTTCTCTGGTTGTGATTGGCTACTTGTTCCCTAGTTCTATTTTTCTTTCTCATCTATTGTCATATCCACATTCATGCCCTCAGGTGTTATATGTTGGGTTTAATTGGTGTGGTATCCGGTGATGGGATTTCATCTCCATTGATGACCTATGGCGGCTATTGTTCACTTTCCTACAATTGTGTTTGTGCTCTGGTCCTAACTCTGGAGTGTCAGGAAGTCTTGCTTGATTCTTCTTGTTTTGTTGGTGCCATGGTGGAAAATATGGTCGTTTGTCAAGATGAGTGACCTATGCAACCTCTATTAACTTCGCTCTGTGCTTCATCTACTCTAACGCTCTCTATCTTTTCCAGTTTTGCAATAGGTTGTTTGTTCTTGCATCCATGATTTGTATGAGAATAGTATGAAGCTTGTTGAAGATGCTACCTTTATTATGGATTCAATGAACCTTCGGTTCCTTCATACTTTCCATTACTCTCCCTTGTTGTCTCAATTGGCACAATTAATGCAGCATCCTGTTGGTCCTTTCCGAAATTCAATTCCACTTCCATTCGTCATTTATTACTTATTCTGTCATCTTTATGTTTCCCTCTTGTTTTCGTGGTGAACCAACCGTTGGCCTTATTTTCATCGGTTTTGTATTCCAAAGTGTGTATGCTCTTTCTCCTTTCGGTGCACTGTACCTCTGTTAGTATCGTTTACTATCCTGTTTTTTTTTTTTTTCAAACTGTGTGGTGAATTTCAAGTGATGGGTGGTTGACTGTCCTTGTATAGATTTAGCCAGCTCCCATTGATCATCCCTCTGAGTTCTATGCCTTCTAAGTCCTTCAATTGTACATCTCCTCCATCTGTGACAGTTTTTACTTCGTACGATCCTAACTAGTGCATTCTGAGTTTTCCTAGATATTGAATGGATTTCTTGTCATACATCAACACTAAGTCTCCCTCTTTGAAATCTTTCTTCTTGACGTGTCTGTCATGCCAAGATTTTTCCCTTTCCTTTTGAACTTGTTGGTGGAACCCTACTAGGATCCTATCTTCCTCCATGATCATCAACTAATTTAGTCTATCCTGTATTGTGCCTTGCTCTATCATGTGTGTAATTGCTACTACGCGCAGAATGGATACCATAAATTCTAATGGCACCACTGCTTCTTGTCCATATACTAGTTTGAATGGCATGTGTCATGTCAACTTCTTGCATGTGGTCCTATATTCCCTCAACACTTCTGGTATTTTGAGGTCCTAATCATCCATGTTGACATTACAGATCTTTGTCAGTGCATTCTCAAGGATTTTGTTAAATGCTTCTACTGTGACATTTTCCTATGGGTGATATGGTGTTCTCTTTTGATGATAGACTTCAAATTCTCTAGTCATAGCCTTAATAGTGATGTTAATTAAGTGAGTGCCTTGGTCACTCATCAAAATTCTTGGGCAACCAAATATAGTGATTACTTGTTTGAATAGAAAATGTGTTGTTGTTTTTGCGCTACAATCCTTCACTGGTGCTTCTTCTCCCCATCTTGTTAGGTATTATGTCTTGATGATAATGTACCATGCTCTTGTTCTTTTTTCTGGTGGGTTAATTGGTCCCACAAATTCTATTTCCCATTTTTTGAATACCTGCAACGTTACCTGTGGTCGCAGTGGAATCACGTCCCTTCTATTGGGTTTACCAACTCTTTGATATACATCGCATCTCTAGCAGTACTCCTTCGAGTCTCTGTGAATGGTCGACCACCATATTCCTACGTGAAACACCTTATTCAAAGTATCTTTGCCTGCATAATGTCCTCCTGCTATTCCCTCATGGGCCTCTGCTAAAACTCTTTATCTTTCACGTTCTATCACAAATCTTCGCAAGATGCTATCTACACCCATTTTGTATAAGTGTCCTGCAATCAACTGATAGTCTGCAGCCCGGACTACCAGGTTCTTCTTCTGCATGGTGTTATATTCATATGGCACAGTAGCTATACTCAAGTACTGAATGACATCTGTAAAGTATTCATCGACGATCTAGACTAAAAATAACTGTGCGTACATAAAATTTTCCTCTAAATTTGTAGGTTATTCATCGTTTGTGACCCTTGATAAGTGGTCAGGTCCTGCATTCAACTTTCCTAGGTTGAATATTAATTCAAATTCAAAATCTTGAAACAGTAGTAACCATCAGCAAATTCTCCCCCTCAACACTAGCTTGGTGACTAGGTATTTTAGGGTTGAGTGATCTGTGAACATCTTAAAATGTTTTCCCAATAAGTAATGTCTGAACTTCTGTAGTGCATAAACCATAGCTAGGCCTTCCCTCTCTGTGGTGTTATAGTTCTTCTCTGATTCTGATAGTTTTATGCTCACAAATGCTATAGGATGATCGAAATCTCCCACTCCTGGTTGCGCCAAAATATCTCCAAGTTCTATGGCTAATGGATCTACATGTACGTGGAATGTCTTCTCCCAGTCTAGAAATACTAGTATTGGTGTTGTTACCATTTTTTATTTTAGCGTATCCAAACCATGTTGACAATATTCATTCCACAGAAACTTTGTATCTTTCCTTAAAAGTTTCTCCATTGGCACGGTAATCTGCCCATACCCTTTGATAAACTTTCTGTAGTATCTTGTGTGTCCCAATGTCACTCTTATTTAACATATTGTTTTTGGTGGTGACAAGTTAACAATTACTGCAATCTTTGCAAGATCTACTAGTAAACCTTGGTTCCATACTATATGGCCCAATAGTATCCCAAATGGTGTTTCGAAGATACATTTCTTGTTGTTTAGCGATATCTGGAACTGCCTGAATATTTCTAACATCATTCGTAAGACCTCTACATGGTCTTTCAACAAACTATAGACTGTCCAATTGTCCAAGTGTACCTCTAGAAACTGGTGGATGAATTCCTTAAATGCGGTGATCACTACTCTGGAAAATATTGTTGGTGCATTCTTCAGTCCAAACGGCATGACTGTGTACTATTAGGATCCCCATTCTATAGCAAACATGGTCTTGTATCTGTCTTCCTCTGCTATCTTGATCTGGTGGTAGCTTGAGAATCCATCACTGAATGAGTAAACTTCATGTCCTACATTCTCCAACACTTCATCCGTGAAAGGTGTAGGGAACGGGTCATGTAGGCATGCATCGTTCAACTTCCTCAAGTCGACGCATATCCTTATCCTACCTTGTTGTTTCTTCTGAACTACCATCGGGCTTATCCATTCTGATTCTTCCACTTGTTCTATGATTCTAGCTTCGAGCATCTTGTCGATATCATCTTTGACTTTATGCTTATATATTGAGTTTAATATATATGGTCATTGTCTAATGGGTATCGATTCAACTCTGAGTGGTATATTCATTTCTCCTAACTCTCCCACTATACCCTTCATTTTCTGTAAATGTTGTGGGGAACAGGTCATTGTACTCGCGCAGTAACTCTGTTATGTGTTCTACTGTTTGATCATCCAAGTATTCTCCAATGCTGACCATTTTGGGATTCTCAACTTTCCCAATGTTGACTTTCTTCACCTTGATCGGAGCAACAATTACTTATAACTATAGAGGTGGACCCTCCACTTCTCTTTCACCTTCTGCATCCTCGATCTAAATATCGTGCAGATTGTCTTCATCTGGTGCTTCTTCCTGCACATGGTAGCATGACAAAATTTCTTTGAATGTCTGTTTGTTCCGCTGTTGTTCTTCTGTTATGAATTTGACTTATGGTTACTTAATGAATATCACCCCTCTTATATTCTTAAGTGTTTCCTCTATGTTTGGGTTCTTATGCTCGAATGAGAAAGTGACTGTAAAATTATGTTGTAGTACTATCCAGTTCAAATTTTCTCTGCGCAGTTACTGGTCTATATACCAGTTGGTTGGTATGCCCTCTAAAGTGTGTATGAAATGATGGGGCCATTCCTTTGGGGTGTCATTTTCCACAGTGCTTTGCACTTCTCCAAGTGTTCTGATGGTGCCCTTTGTCCATCGTACTTATGCTGCTTATTGCTTTTATGTTCTGTGTCGAACTTTATGTGCAGTGACCTCTTACATTGCTACCAATCCTTGATTTTTTCTTTGTGTGTGCCCCACCATATTTCAGGTGTGGGCTTGAGTTCTATATCAAATTATAAGAGTCTCTGGTTTTCTATCACTTGATCCTTGTACTATGCCAAGAATACTTCTAGATCATTTACTCCATGGAAACTGGGTGGTTCCCTTATCTCTGTTCCTACCCATCTTATTGCGTGGTCTATTCTTGTACGCCTTCTTGTGGAAACTTCATGTAGTCTTTGTTGCTAGTTCTCTAAACTGGTATCTGAGTCTGTCACATAGGAAGTAATGCTACACAAACTAAGTATCCCATATGCAGTTGGGTTTATGTATTCCTCATCGCACGCAATTGTTATGTATAACTGTTTAATTTCCTCTAAGTCTAAGAAAGTAGGTTCTACAAACCTTTCCCCTTCTAGTGGGTCCAATGGTGCAATGACCCTGTACTCTCCTGACTCAAATGTCATTTTTTGTGTCTTTAAGTTGATTATGGTCTGGTTGTCAAATGCCCAATCCAAGCCAAGCAATGCTGGATATGGTGTTGTACTATCCACTATTTCAATTACTTCAAAGTTTTCTTTAGCGCGCACTCCATCCAGGACTACTGTCACTCCTTTCAGTCTACCAATTGGTAGGACTCTGTGTTGGTTTGCTAGTTTCAGCTGGACGGGTGAATATCCTAATGTGGGCTCTCCCATACATTTCCATGTTTTCTTTGGTAGTACATTGACCTCAAATCCTAGATCCAGTATGATATCTCCCATGTTGAAATCTTTGATGTTGGCATTCAACCCAAAATCCCTACTTGTTCTTCTCCTTGTAGTTAGGCGATTGATTATTTTTTGTTATAGTTTTCCTTCTATCTCTATGCTACATTTTTCTAATATGTTTTTCAATATTTTAACAGCAGATGGCTCATTCAAGAGTTTTACGCATGATTTAAAAAAACCTTTGATTGTACTTACTTGTCCCATGGGTTTCATTTCATTTGTATGATCCAACGATGGAGGCATATCATACTCTGGAGCCTCTTTAGTTTGTTGCACCATTGAAGTCGATGCAATGTCGTCCTTCTGAAATTCTTGCCTGGCTTGCTTAAATATCTCCTTCTCGTTCTGCTTATCGAACTGCTTCCTTGATTTGACATTCTTTTTCACCCACTGGTGTTGTACTAGATCTTGTCAGACTGCATCATTCCCTATTTTAGCTCCTCTGCGGGTAACTATGTTGATGTTCCTTCCTTCATCCCTTGCTTCGACTGAAATCCACTGAATGTTTTGATTGTTTTGATTCCTCTTTTCCTGGATATTTACTAATAGTGTCAGACATTCTTCCATATTAGGGTCTGATGTGCAACAATACATATAAGTTGTTGGTGGAAGTGGACATTCCCTTGCATAATGTCCCGGTTTTTGAAAATTTTGAGATACCATTGGTCCTCTACCTCTTCCAAAGCCTCCTCTCACTCTTCCTCCACATATGTAGACAACTTGATATCCTCTTGGCATGTTATACTGATGCACCTAATTGTACTGTGCAGTATTGTACTGAGGTTGCGTTGTGTTGTACTATGGCTGTGCAGTACTATATGGTTGTTGTGTAGTGTCATACTGATCCTGCGCAGTGGTGTATGGGGATGGAACTTGGTTAAATTGTGATGTGGATTTCCCAGTCATCATTTATGCTTGGATCCTATATGCATATAATGTCCTCTCTCACATCAAATCCATAGTTCTACAATCTTTGTCATCGTGACCCACTGACTTGCAAAAGTTGCAATATTAACTCTTTTGGATTGTCTAGTATTTCTGCATCATTGGGCAGTAATATGGATCGTGGCCCAATTTCATATAGATTTCTCACCATAGTCCTCCTGTTGGTAATGGATTTGGCATTCCTGTTGCCATATACTGCATGAATGTTGGACATTCATTCTTGTGGTGAACTTCTGTCCTGCATGTGGTACACCAAACGACTTCTCGTTTGTCCTTACGTTTTTTTTGGTTTAGATGGAACGTTAATTTCTTCAAATCCTCCTTCAGTTCTTCAATTGATGGATCTGTCTGTTGATATTGGTTTTCTTCTAGTTGCAGGGATTCCTTCAAAGCCTCTGCCTGTGTCTGAAACTTCTGTTGTCGCAATGGGTATTTTAATTGTGGTAGTGGTGAATTGACGAACAGGTGCATGTGTTTCATATCGGTCATGAGATATTTCAACTTTCCTTTCAGTCACTTGAATCTCTAGTCAATCTCCCATATGGATTCTCTTGGCTTCTGTCTAATTTCTTTCATCTCGTTCATGTACTGATCTTCTGAACTTGGCTTCTGGAACTCATTTATCAATAATTTATTGATGTCTGCAATCGTTCTGGTTGTCCCTGGTGGATTGTTTGTAGCTAAACTCATATACCAATCCAGTGTGCGATCCATTAGTGTAATCGCTAGCTGTGCCATTTTAGTATCTTCGTTTGTGCTCTGATTTTTTTCCCAAATCTTCTCACAGATAAACAAATGTTTTTTTGGGTCTTTCGACGCTTCTCCTTTGAATTCTGGTAACCTGATGGTGGGATTGTGTCCTACCATCCCGAATGTTGAACTACTACCTCTGCGTGGTGTAGATACTTGACTAGTGCTTCCCGAATTGGATCCTCTAGTTTTTTTGCCTTGTGTAGATGTACTTCCTGTTGTATTTCTTCTTCCGAAATTTGGTTGTCTAAACGGTGGTGTTATATTTGGTGTATTAGTCGCACATGGATTTATGGGTTCCACACTGACATTAATATGGATAGGATTTCTTCCTTCTCTTCCTGTTCTTGGACATCTCGTATTCCTCTCATATGTTGTGCATAGGATTTCCTCAATCTTCTCCATAGCCCGGAGATCCTCTACCTCTTCCTCATTGCTCGCCAAGCCTTCCCTCATGGCTACGACTCTCTTCTTGGTATTCACCTTTTATTGGTAGGGTACTCCACTATGCATCTTTCCATCTGTCACCATGATCCTCTTGATCTGGTCGTCATCCATCATGCTTGGGTCCAAGGGTTCCTCCTTCTTTCCCTTATCCTTCCCTCCTTCCATTTCTCCTCGTTCTGTCAGTGCTTCCCCCATGCATGCAGGGAAGTTTAGTTGTCTGATTACATTGTCATTACCCCTTTGTTGTATAACAATATCTTAATAGAAGTATACAACAATCTAATATACCTTCCTCGAGGCCCACATGGAAAATCTTGCTCCATTGTGTTGTACGAATTCGTTGTATCTACTACAAACTCTGTTATAAAGACTACTACAATACTATCGAGCCAAAAATATACTATGTGGGTGAATTTGTTGTTCACTTGTTGTAACTGCTCAATCTGTACTGAAGTCCACTCTAACTGTTGGATCCAGTTTGTTTCATGGTTATCCTTCAACCTTAGTATCCACTCCTGCAATAAGTGTGGAAAGTCACATAAAAAGACTTCATGCAAATTAGTAAACACATATTTCTCAAGATATTTGTGGGGTGTTACTCTAGGGTTTTTGTTACCTTTCTGTGCAAGATCCAGTTCATTTGTCTTTAGCCACCTCTCGATATATTCTTATGTGGGACTCCATGGTCTCAACATCCCCTTTTATAATCTCATTCTTTTCTCCTTCTCCTCATCCTCTTTAGTATTCTCTTGATCCGCCTCCCTCAGATCTCACGTATCTTTTAACAGATATTCAACAGATCCCATCTACTCGATCCTCTATTGTTCCAACCAATGGAAACATAACCATTTTTTGGTTACTATTCTTCTATCTGAGTTTATAATACACCTGATAGACCCAGGGTTCATGTCTGTTCGAGATTCCAACAAATTTTCTAAAACTATCGGCCCTCCTGGTAAACTAGAAGGAAATGCAGTGCACGGAGTACACTACGTCATCTCACCCAAGATAGTCTTAATGGGTGGCTGCAATACTCATGTGTTTTCATCCCAGGATTGAGTGGGGATCTGAGAATTGTACGCTGAGAATTCTATTTTAACTTATTAACACAATAAACTGTCATTTACGATTATGCATAGAATATAATCAACTCATTTATTTAGAATATAAATAAATACCGAAGACAATAAATAAACACATGCATTCAATCACATAACATAGGTTTTATCATGGTTCACCCGCTCCTGGGCTACGTCCACAAAGATCTGCATCTCAATCTCTCTTACGCATGCTTTACAACACTTCTCAGCCGGGGTGAGATCTATTATGAGGGGGACTAGATTGCACCAGTCTCCTCAGCCTGTGATATAACCCTCAATATCTACCCTCCTTACTCCTCTCCATCTCAACAACTTACAAAATTAGGTCATATAGCAAAATATCACAACAACTAGTTATCAAAACATGACTCCTCCTATAGACTCTCTATAAAAACCCACACCTCTATGAGACCTAGGTATCTATATTTATATGTTCATGGCTCACCATACATTACAATACATTGCAAAAAACCTAACCCTAACATCGTTAGGTCTTCCATGCATGCGCACATGTTGCTCTTCCTTCCAGTTGTCGCTTCCCTCGTGCATGCTCTCTTTCCCAAAATAGCCTTTATTTCTTCTTTGGCCTTCTTCCAACAAACACGAAGGGGATTTCCAAGTGGAACTAATGTGCATCCTATACCAGAAATTGAAAGTGACCAGGACCAAATTTGTAGGATTGGTAAAGGTTGAATGGACCCCTTACAGTCCTAAAGACACTACATGGGAGCATGAGGAAGCCATGCGGGAGGCATACTCGTAGATTTTTGTAAATTTTGCAGAAAATTGAATGTACATTTGTACATAAGTGAATGAAGACTCTATTCTAGCAAATGGAGTTCCTAGAGACACAAATCTGAGATTTATTGTCCAACCAATGTGTTGGTTGAGGGGAAAAGGGGGTTGCTGGTTGGAATTGTTGTGTGAGTCATTAAGTTGCACAATTATCAAGTATTTTAATGTAATTTTTTTATATATGCCAATATGTAAATTGTATGGTTATGTGCACTGAGGAAATTGTAGTTTGTAGGGGGAGGGGAATGCAACATCCTCGTTTTCAAACCCCAAACTAGTGATATGTATTGTATATGTAGTATGTGGTCGAGAACCAAGAGATGCATATTGTAAATGTGATGTATGGTCAAGAGCCAATATGTGAATGATGTAAATTGAAATATAATGAATGAATTGTATCATCATCTTTAGACAGACACATACGAATATTGGGGGCCAAGTATCCACAAGAGAGGGAAGGGGTCAATGGCGGAGAATTACCCATTCCTATTAAACCAAAACCCATTTCTCATTTTCTTCAAAATTATCCTTACAATGAACCTTCCATTAGTTGTTGAGTGTTCTAGATCTCAATCATTGAATTAATGCAAGAGGGTGTTGACATTTGAATCTATTAAGACCGAAACTACAATCTCATGAGGATATGAATCTCTGTGCATTTTTATAAAGGTGGTATTCCTCTTTGAATGAAGAATATATCAGTGATATCTTAGAATAAAGAGAATGATAAACAACAAACCTTGGATCTTTATTGCTTAGAATTATGAAATGATATGGTTCTTCAATAACCTGATATAATCTTTATGTGCAACAAGAAGTCTTTTCACCATAAAAATATTGAAGGAGAGCTTCAAAATCAAAATATCTTTGTGTTCGACATCAAATATACAATCTTCTTAATCACATACAAATGCTTCCATATCTTTGTCACTAGAAATAGGAGAGAATAATTTGATCATATCAAATAATTTCAAAAGATTTTTACTTATTAATATCAAAAGATAAATTGATAGGTCAATTTCAAATATCTCATACTCAAGGCTCAAAGTTACAAGATACAATCAAAATTAACCTCGAAGTAATTCTTTGTGGAGTTTTAGTCATGAAATATGTTTTTCAATACAAAATATCTTATTGTCATATACATGGTTGTAAATACTCCATGATCATATAAGAAAAGTCTTTTGAATAATACAAGAAGAACACTCAAGAACACCGAACCTTGTGCCCAATTCAAAGATTCAAATATAAAGCTATGAGAAATGGTGTAGAAGAAGAAAAAAGTGGATAAGATGGAGATATATATTTTTTTATCATAAGATTTGATTCATATTGATGGTTGTACCTTATTCTTCTAATCTCCTGCTTTGGGCCTTCTGAAAAAATGGAACCTTTCATGAAGTCTTTCTTCTCTTTTAAAGTTGGTTATTCTAACTACGTAGTTAGGGATTTTCCCTTCTTGAATTTCCCATACAATTCTCTTCTTGAAACATTCATTTTAATTGATGTCTCATTTAAGTGATTTAAATAAGTTTACATCATTAAATTTCATATATTTCAAATGGGTCCCTTTCCTTTTTTAATAAAAGTTTTTAAATAAACTGTTATTTCAAAAAATTAATTAATTGTCATTTTAAAAGGGGGACTGTATTTTAATTTTATGGAAGTGATAATCAAATTTTCAACCATGGAAATAATTTATAATTTGATATTCATTGTCTTAAATTTCCAACAATATAAATTTTATCCAAATCTGACTCTTGGATCTCAAGATATGACCTCGTGAAGTTAATTTGTCAAGCAAGCTCATCAGAAAATAATTTGACTGTTCTTTTAATTTCTGGAGAAAATGTGGCCATTTTCAACCCTTTAAAACAATACCAAAATCTTCTACATCAAAATACCTTTCAAATGGTATAACATTTGCGTGATTTCATCGTCCGAAGCTCAAGTTATGGCCTCTGATCGTGACTCAACAATCATAGATTAAGTTCATGGGAAAATGTGGGTCCTTGATCTAATAATCGTTTTTCTCTCTTTGCAAATTTTGACTTTTTATTCATAAACGTTATCCCACATGCATGGGATTATATGAATCCTTTGTGTATATATTGATAAGTGTATTATACACTTAATAAGTAGTATTAAGAGAGAAGACTATAGAGCTTTAAGTGTTCAACCTTCCCTTAGATAAATGATCAAATAATAATATTTTGATCAAAATTATCCTCTATTCACACCCAGTCAATGTCCAGTGGCATGCCCAATCAACATGATTATTCAACCATTCACGTGTCTCCATGTTTCTTCCTATCATTTGTCAATTATCTTCCACATGTCATGTCTCCATTTGTTTCGTTTCCACGTAATAGTGTCTCCATGTTTCTTTATATGATTGGTCAATTATCTTCCACATGTCATATTTCCATTCATTTCCATGTGTCTCCAATAATAATTGGCCATGTGTAATACCTTCAAAAGGATTCCATATGTCATAATCTAATTGGTTGAGAATTTTTGTAAATAAAATAAAGTTTGATTGTAAATTTTAAATGGGAAAGGTGAATGCGAGGGGGTAGGAGTGGGTAGTATAGGGATGGGGATAAATAAGGGTAGTAGAGAAATTAAATTCCAAGTGTCTCCAATAATAATAGGCCATGTGTAATACCTTCAAAAGACTGCCACATGTCAGAATCTAATTGGTTGAGAATTTTTGTAAATAAAATAAAGTTTGATTGTAAATTTTAAATGGGAAAGGTGAATGCGAGGGGGTATGAGTGGGTAGTATAGGGACAGGGAGAAATAAGGGAGGGGGTATGATTGGGTAGTATAGGGACGGGGAGAAATAAGGGTAGCAGATAAATTAGGATGACATAGGGTGGGAATTCATGTGAGTCCTACAAATGGAGGAGGATATATAAGGAGGGATAAGGTTTATAAATAAATAAAACTAAGTGTTAGAAAGGAAAGGAAAGGGGAGTGGAGATAAGAGTGTGGTGGGTGCAAGAAATATGGAGGTGAGGGAGGTATACAAGGAATGAACCCCCCATGATGTACCAAAAACATTATGGGTCATGCACCCACTAAAGTTTCAATAAGAAAACAAGGGTCTCAGGCCTGCGAAAAATGAATTAAATAGGGGTCTTGGTCCTGACTGCGAAAAATGAATTAAACAGGGGTCTTGGGCTCGAAAAGTTAAATGTAGTTCCAAGAGATTAGCTTTATTCCACATGAAAAAAACACCATTTTCCATTTAAACGCAAACTTGGATATCTTGGGCATATGAACTCAGATATTGAATCTGAAAAAGGCATGACAAAGTTGGGTTTGAGGAATACACCATGGACTTATAATATTTCTTCTTTTGGTTCCATTTTTATTATTATACCAGGATCGGGAAAATATAGATGACCAAATTTTTGTCAATAGAGGGTTGGTGTGAGAGTCACTTTCCATAGTTATTGAGAGAATGGGAGATGAGTACAATCATCTTGGGGAATATTGTAAGTAAATAAAGAAAGATAAAGAGAGTAAATTTGTATGGGTAGGAGACCATGATGATTTATTCACGTTTTTACATAGAGAGTTGTTTTTATATGGATTTTTCTGGCTAGCAATGGAGTTCTGAGTGTGGGATCTTGTAGGAATCTATTTTGGACATGTTTGGATGCTTCTTGGAGTTCTAATTTCATGGAGAAATAGGTTGTGTTCCTAGGAAGGACAAGTTGCTCAAAATTCATCCAAGAAGAATATGTTTTTGTTGTTGGGATAATTTTTGTTGCAGCTGTAGAATTACTGAAGTTCCAGAAAGTAGAATTATTTTCCAACTTGTGTTGGAAGCCCTCGAGGGGAGTGGAAATGCCTAAGGTACTATGAGTAGTGAAGGGGGATTCCATCCCTTAGGTTGTGCAAGTTGAGGGGAGGTGTGTTGGTGGATTGGAATGAGTTGATGGTTCAATTGTTGAAAGTTTGGACATTATCCATCTTTAGGGACCATTGTCTCTTGTGGATTCATAGCCCCATCTCAAGGGTGTCTTTCTGTTGAGAACTAGAATATAAAGGCTATTATTGGGAGGAATGTCCTTCATCTGCAACATGTTGCATACTTTTATAAGATAAGTGTTCTTATCTATTGTATTGATGTGTTAAATGTTCATATATAATTTTTGTGCATTTTAATATGAGTTATATTTGGTTAATGTGCTTACCATTAGCAGAAACATGAATTCATGTCTCTATTTCATGGTCAAATATTGTTGTATGTATTTAATTGTTGTTGTGCACAATAAGAATATATATATATATATATATATGATTTTATTGAGTATGGACAATTTGACAGATGGGGTCACACTAGAGCTTCAAAAGCATAAAGAGTACAAGATTCAAGAAGTTCAATAGAAGATACTTGTAGAATTTGAACTCCATATAGAGGATTTACATACCAAATATAATGGTATTATCTCCAAGGATAGAGTAATCAAAGACCAAGAAAATATTATCAAGGATGCCATTGTCTCTGAAAAAAATATAGATAAAATGTGTGTGTAGAGTGAAGAAAAATGATGAAATGTGAAACCATATCGACACCATCATTACAGGGAAATATTTCAAGGAAGAAAATAAGGTCGATATCATCATTATCAAGGAATAATATGGAATACTTGTTAATATTCATGGAACAAGGCATCGCAAAACCACTCTTCAACAAACTATTTTTTTTTTAAGTAAAAAGGGAAGAACCTGTTTATATTATCGTTGTAGAGTTACAGAGTCAGTTTACGATGCCAGCTATCTCGCCTAAGCAGGAAACTGAGACAACTGGACATTCTATTCCATTTGTTTCCAAGAAAAAAAAACTATCAGAGCGTTGTCCTGCCCGAAGGAAACCAGGATGCCTTGCCATTAAGTTCAGTCTGTGTACTAATAACCTAGTTGCAGCATGAATATGATCTAACTGGGCTAAAAACTTGTTCGGAAACAAAAAATTATTGCTAACTAAGAACATCAATGAAACTTTTATCCAGTCGGCTCATCCTCGTCCCCGTGCCTTCGCCATCCTACAGGAAACACATAAGCTTGTGTGCACATAGGGCATTGCCTTTTCAGTAGAGTCCTCGAGTGTGCAGAAAACAACATGTCGAGTTGATGGTCGATTCGATCGATGTGAAAGATCTGATCTTCCAGCATACTTCGGATGTCAAAGATTAGTGCTAGGTACCCTAGATTGGTGAAAGGATGTTGGTCCTGCCAATTACCCTCAGCCGAGGCTAAGGGAAATGGCCTCATTTCTCCTTCGCCTGCATGTGCTTCACTGTCTTGATGTACCTGTCGGTTGATTAGCTGAGTCACCTCCTCTAGAGGTGCACTAGTGGGTGGGTCATTTTTTCCTTTTGCGCAGGACAGTGTCTCTTCCTCAACATAGCAGGTGGTGAATTCCTCTGCTGGGCGAGTTGCACTAGAGCCAAGCGGTTTTCCCGAAGGCGAAATCTTGTCGTTAGTGCCAAAATCAGTGGGAGGATTCCAATTATCCAAGACTGTGAAAAGAGGGAGCTTCAGATAGCTTTGCATGGCCTCGTCTAGGGTGATCTCTTCCACATACGCCATTGGAGGCGTTCGAGGTTTCCCAGACTTCTCGTGTCTTCGCGAGGACGCTAAGGCCAACGCCTGCTCAAATTTCTTCTGCCTCTGCTTGCGTGATTCGGCTGTGTACCAAGTTGTGCCCCTATGTGTCTTTCCTCTTACTCTAGGAATAATGAAGAACCTGGGGATGTCCGAGGTACCCTACGTATGGATGGCCCTGCTCCAAAACTCCAGTGGCTCTGCGAAATTCATCTCTGCATTCGGCTCTGTTGTATGCGAATGCCTCTAAATGTTGTCAAGGTGGGTGATAAGGAGGAGGATGACGGTGATTTCCATGGCCATTAAGGCTAGCCTCCTAGTTCTCTGGTGCAATGTATTGTTCACTTGCGTGAAGGGCCTCATCTCTTGGTTAATGCTGCACGGGCTCGTTCCCATTTAATTGCTGAGGGGATGGCTGCTAGTGGTTGTATTAATGGTGCGGCTCGACGTTAACCCACGTGGCTCAGCTCTGCAACGTGGCACCCCATCTGGTGGTTGTAGATCGCTGGTGGCTAAGGTTTGGCACCGAGATGAGATGTCTGAGTCTTTCGATGTGTGGGCCTCCCAACAGAAGTGTTTGGTTCCCATTTCGACTCCTTCATTTTCCAGGCAATCTGCTACCCTGTTTGCATCTCATTTCATGTGGGAGGGTGTGATGATGAGATTGGTTCAGAGAAGGCTGCCAAAATCCTCTAGCAGCCCAGAGAGTCACCAGCTGGGTGAGATTTTTGAAGGATTGCCTCCATGGATAATCTTGGTGATTAACTGAATAACAATTTGTAAGTCCCCCTCCAAGATAATCTTATGATGGTGTCTGTCAGTAGCTGTTTGGAGACCCCACAATAATCCTGTTAGCTCTGTGGCATTGTTGGTTGTTTCCCCTAGGAATCCTGCAATGAGACATAGGATATCACCATTGGATTTTATGAGTGATGCTCCATAGCCCATTGGTCCCGGGTTGCCTTTGGAAGCCCCATCGAATTTTATCTTTATGAAATTAGCTAGAGGGGGGGTCCAGATGGTTGGGCTAGTTTGTTGGTTCTTGTGCTTCTTTGGTGCTAGTCGATTGATTAGATTGGGATGCCAACTTTGAAGAATGCAATGTTCCTCTGGGTTGCAGTTTAGGTCCTCTATTTCCAGGATTTTCTTTTGATAGTTTCCTTGATTAGTGAGACTATTTTCTCCCAAGTTGTGTCTAGTGTGGAAGCTTTGGAATGGAAGATTCTTTTGTTTCGTTCTTTCTAGATTTTCCAGAGGATGAATCGTGGTAGGAGCTGCCAGATGTGATTCAGTAGGGGATTATTGTAGGTGATAGAGTCCCAATTCTCAATTGTGTCATTGATGATGCTCTGATGTTGGTTGGATCTGCACATTATTTGCGCTCCTTGGTCCCAAATCTACTGGTTGAAGTGGCATCCATTGAAAAGATGTTCTTTGGTTTCCTCTTGCTGGCGGAAGAGGAGACAAAAGAAGGGCCCAATGAAGCCTCTTCTTATGAGGTTGTCCCAATTTAGGGTTCGGTTATGTACCACAAGCCATAGGAAGGTGGAAACCTTGGGCCAAAGAGCATGGTTCCATACTTTGTTCCATATGGTCTCCTTGTTTTGATCCTGGTGATTACCCTGTAGGAAGTAAGCTTCCTTTATTAAGAAAGTGCCAGCTGTGGAGTACCCCCATCTGAGGATGTATGAGCCTTCTCTATTGGGTATTTTCCGGTGGTTAGCATGGAATTTCTAGTTCTGCAGATTGAGATTCTCTGGGACTCCTAGATCCCAATTAGAGGTTTTCCAATGGCACCATTGATGTCGTTGTTCCTCAGGTTTCCAGAGGTCTTTCACCCTTAAGGAGGTATCCTGGTTGAGGGCTCGTTTGAGAGTGTTAAACTCCTCTAGTTCATCGAGGGTTTTGAATTGCTACCACGAATCTTGCCAGAACATGGCGCTTTCTCCATTTCGTACTTCCCAGAAAGCATGATTTTGAACCATCGTACGATTTTTCCAGGTTGTGTTCCATATGTTGGAGCTCGTGAGTCGGTCATTGTGTCTAATGAGATGATTATCTGGTGTGAGGGGGGCATACTTATGCTTCCACATTTGCACCCAGACGACTATTGGGGTTTTTAACCATCTCCACCATATTTTGGCTCCCATTACTTGATTGAGCTTCCCTGGATCACGAAGTCCCAATCCTCCTAGGATTTTTGGTGTACAGAGTCTGTCCCAGCTTACTAGCGTCCATTTCTTGTTAGGTTGATGACCATGCCAGAGGAATTTTCGCTGGAGGTTCCTTATGGCTTTGATGACCTGTTTAGGAGCTGCTAGAGCGGTGAAGAGGTAAGTAGGTAGGGCTTGTAAGATGGAATTGAGGAGGACTAGCCTCACTCTTCAACAATCTATTATCAGAGACCAACAACAACTAAAAATTTGAGAAGCTTCAACAATAATACATGGAATCAAGGGAAAGAAAATTATGCAACAACTAGCCACCAAGGATTACAACTGAAAAGAATTGATTTTGGATGGATGGATAATCATGAAATGGAAGAATAAATAAGAAAGAAGGAACATAAGAAAATAATATTACTTGGTTTCATCACATGTGAAGCCTTTAATTGCAAAGCTTTGAGGACAAAGATTTTTGAAGGAGGGTACTATGTTATGACCCAAGGAGGGCATATATAGGGTTAAATGCATATGATATGACCCAAAGGGGGGGAATATATGGGGATAAATGCACATGTAATGTTTAAATATATATGTAATAGGGTCGGTCTAATAGTAAAGGGGCCTCCTATGTAGGTGTGAATATGTATATATATCATGTCTTCATTATTGATGACATGTGAATTGTGGTGTATGGATGTATTTGGTTATTTGGAGGAGTTTCTCCTATTATTTAAGGAGTTATTGTATAACTTATCTATCCTGGAGTTGTGCTCGATGCTCACATTCTATACATGGTGTGTACTTTTGTTCTGTTATGATATCTTAAGAATTTGGATCATTACAATGAGATAAACCATAAAATTACAACGTACCATACATGCATGTATTCCATTCCCCACCTACAATGTTTCTCTTGAAACCTAACAAAACAACACTATATAATTAATAGATCTAAGGGAATTACTAGAAAAATTTATTAAAAATGAAAAACAAAACCAACAAACTAAGAAATTTATAAAATAGTATGGTTGCATATAAAATAATTGAACAACTAGATGTATGTGAATTTCTAGGGAAAATATATGTGTTGAGCTTATAATAGAGAGCGATATTATGTGGAGGATTAAGCTAAAATCTAGGGTTTTGGAAAAGATGAACTTCACTTGGTGACTATAATAGTAAATAAAATGAAAAAAATAAGGACATGAACTACCAAAATGAAAAGTTTAAATACAAACACATGAGTATGAGTAACATTTATTGATCCAACTCCCTAGTGGAGTCCCCAATCTGTTTTTGGATAATTTGAACAATAAGTGAAAACAAATGTGATCTAATTTATTGTCAAATTATAAACTAACAAAAATGAAAAATAAAGTAAAGGTAAGACTAAATGATCACATGTAAGCACAATACCAAACCCTAAATTATTATTGAATTAAAGATAAATAATAGGAATATTACAAGCTATAATTCAAATATAGACTATAGTGAGAAAAGGGAAATTATTTAAACAACTCCAAATAAACAAATAAAGACTTACAACAATACACCTAGAGAGATATCTTTGTTGTAACAAGATAGACTCTGAAGCCTCTCTTTGGGAGGGTCATTTGTCTCCTTGTGTGTTTTTTTCCACTGCACATGGTTTGTAAGACCCTAGGTTTGAATTATCTTTAACCAAAAAAACCCACAAGACACCGACCCTTTAGGAATCACTTTCTTGCACATATGAAGTCTCACCTAATGTATCTATTGGGACTGCAGGAACCAGGTTTCTATAGCGTTAAGGGGATGGGAAGTAATGTTCCTATTCCTTATGACTTAACTATTTATGTACGTTCTATTCTGCAGAGGTTATTCTTCAATTACTTATCCCTTATTAGATTCAGATTACCATTCTATTTCCAATTATAATATAAATTCATTATGGTAACCATCCAAAATATTGGGACATAATCACATGTATAGAAAATATACTCGAACATGCATTCGACATATTTCCTAAGCACAACCACATAAAAGACATAGATTCAATATCATATTTTTAGCATTCATTCGTCGATTCTTCTATTCAACATAATTTTACATTCACAAACTTTGTAACCCCATAGAACAAATTCTACAATACTACCTGCTAATAATCATATGGAGGAACCCCTATTCTTCCAACTCGTTACATATTTATACATAAATCTATGGCTAAAAACCCTAATATGATCATCCCAAAAATACCCCCTTACAATGCATACTTTCTTTAGCTAACTGGTTGTTTGAGATTCTTTTTCATTTGCATGATGCTTTATGTTTTTCTTCTATTTTTGGAATGTCGGGTTGTCATCCTTTTTTCATTCTGTATTCTCTTGATTTATCCTCTGTCGAATTTATTCTTTCTTTTTTCTTTATTTTCGTGTCTTCTTTATTCTTTTGTTTTCTTTATTCTCATGTCTGTGTGTTGTCTTCCTTTTGCACACTTTCCTACTTCTACACATTGTCCTCCTAGATGAACCTTAGCTGCATGCACCCTAAATTTCCTTCTTCTTCCACGAATTTTTCCTATACTTAGTATTTTTCCAAAAACTCTATCCAAAACTGCAGAACTATCTCCAAAGTTGCATGTACAACATGCCCCCAACACTCACTTGTGGCTTGTCCTGAGCCACTTAGGCATGTTTCCTTATCTTCCATGCCACAATGAAGTTTTGATAGGAATACTTTTCTACCTCCACCTATTTGATGATCATGGAATTTGTTTCTTCTATCTCCTCCGCCCCATAAGCAATCGAGTTTGTAAGTTTTACATCTTCTTTAGTCGTTGCCTGCTTGATCTCACCCTACACAATGACCAATTCCCTAATTACCCTAATTTCTTCTTCCTATAGTGGTCCCAATCTCTTTTGAAGGATATTTTGTTGATCTCTCATCGTTTCTACCTCTATGTATGAATTCCTCTAAGCCAAAATGGTTATCATTCTCTCTGCTGGTGAAAGTTTCATTATCTTCTCTTAAGATTGATGCACTCTTTCTCGTGCTTCTCTTCAGTGTGCTTCCACAACCTTCATCTTCGGGTATTCTACCAACTCAGTCCATATATATGTTCTCTCCTCATAGAGTTTGTCACATTCTCCTTCTACTTTCTTGATATTGGAAATTGTTTTCATTGACATTCTCTCCCTGACTTCGGGTGCTTCTGGTGGTGTTCCTGGCATGCTCCATAATTTTAAGTCCTCAATCTACACTATGAAGTTGTAACATCCCCAACATCCAACTGAATTATGCCACGTAAAAAATTCTGAACTGTATGCAAACTAAAAAATATACACACATAAATTCTTATGGAACTTTATGTATAGAAATTAAAATAGAAAAATACATTATGTAAATGCACATATTCATATGGAAATAATAGTAAACATATACATGCGTCATAGACAGAAAATTCCCATAAATATAACACATAAATAATAATGCAGCATATAAATTAACACACAATTGACAATTATCTTGGTAAGAATATCACCAATTGTGTGCAGAGCTTCCATGAACCTCCCAACCTTAGACCACACTACTCATAAATCTCAGCAGTGGGTCACCCCTGAGCTGGGACTAAACTCCACCCAGACAAAGGGATTCCTAACTAGGTTTATATATCTCAGACAATGGGAAAGACTCTGTCACATGTGCCACTCAAACTAACAGCCTAAAGTCCCTCATTCCACACATGCGTGTCCCACCCCAGGAAGTGTGCCCCTAATATGCTAAATAGTCCCTCAGCTACCCCACTTCCTTTCCAGGGCTTCAACAACAGGCTGGATAGGAAGTCTCAAATCCATGTAGCTATAGTTTAGCACCTTCAAGAAATCAATTCCCATGAATTCTCTCACCTAGAGAGAAATTTTTCACGGGCCTAACAACTCGCCTCTTTAGTATCACACGGGCCTAACAAACCGCTTCTTTAGTCCATCTCCCAAGCTAACTAGGTACAAAAACAGGTATAGGTATGGGTATGGTACTGATTCAAGTACATATACAAGTACAGAGAGGTACAGAGGACAGCCCAATGAGTGAGTGAATGATTATGGAATGATTAATGAATGATGGGGAAATGAACTAAGTCCAAACTATATGTATGCATGTTCCCAACTTGACACTTGTCATGTTGGGAGCTACTGTGTCCCACTTGTACCCATCCTTAGAACTTAGGATAAAATAATTATCCATACTTTATACTTTAAGGAATATTAATATAATATTCTTTGTTGGCTTAAGCTCCCTAGATTAGCTCTTTTCCTTAAGTTTTAGCCCCCCTTTCCCTAACTAGTGGAGTTTAGTCCCCTGTACACTTTTATCGTGGTCGGTCTACGTGTAGTGATGTATTTTAAGGCTCATTGGACTTTAACATCTAGGCTAATTAGAATTTAACATCTAGGCTCATTGTACTTTAAAGTGTATGTGATGATTAATGATAAGACATATGCAAAAATAGGCTCATTGGAATTTAACATCTAGGCTCTCCGGCCTAATCATCAGATAAGCATTATGGCTTATAATAAACCGGCTCACCAACCTATAAAACACAACATATACACAAATGACCTGTGGCCTCAAAATCACGTGCACTTAAGTTTGTTGTGCATGGTATCCTGGAATGTGCACACTTCATCATTTTACTACCCAATACATGTGCGCCCTATACCATGGAAGGTGCATACAAAAAAATGATATCAAACAGCTCACCAACTTAAGTACATTTTCATTTACATTTACAATTGGTTTCGTAATAGGGTCATCACAATCCCCTCCCCTTATTTATGCACTACCCTTGGTGCATTATGTACACATATCAGCAAGATTTCCAAAATATTCAAAAAGATGTGGGTATTATGCTTGCATTGCATCCTCATGCTCACAAGTAGCATCCTTAGGACCATAGTAGGTCCATTGGACCTTTACAATCCTTATGGATCGATTCTGGAGCTGTTTAACTTTCTAGTCCAGAATGCGTATCAAATCCACTTGGATAGCTCCGTCTTGCTCCACCTGAATCACATTCCAATAAATTACATGATTTGCATCAGGTATATATTTCTTGAGCAATGATACATGAAATACATTATTATAGACATATATGAAATAAATGTAATCATATACACTACTGGACCAATCCTCTCTAGGATTTCAAACGGCCCATAATAGAGAGATGCCAACTTTGAATAATTTCCCAACTTCAGAGAACTTATGTTGGCCTTCACTTTCAGGAATACATGGTCCCCCACTTTAAATTCCATGTGATTTCTTCCCTTATCAACATATATTCTCTGTCTGTCTAGGGCATCATTTAATTTTATTTTATTTTTCCAACATTTGCTCCTCCATTTCCCTGAGTAAATATGGCCCAGCTACTGCTCTATCTATTGGGTTGTCCCAACTTATCGATGTGTTTCACTTTCTTCCATAAAGTTCCTCAAACGGGCTCGTCTTTAGAGATGCTTTTTACCCATTGTTATAAGAGAATTGTACTAAGTGTAGGTAGTCTTCCCATTTTTATGTTTTATCCATCACATACATCCTCAACATATCCTCAATCACTCGATTCACCCTCTCTGTTTGTTCATCTTATTCTAGATGATAAGTTGTGCTAAAATTCAAATTTGTTCCAAATCCATTAAATAATCCTTTCCAAAAATTTGATGTACAATTTGGATCTCTGTCAGACACAATTGTCTTGGGTATACCATGTAATCGAGCAATCTCTCTCATATAAACATCAACAATGTTGGTTTCCTTGTGAGTGAGCTTTACTGGAATAAAATGGGTAGCTTTAGTAAGCTTATCCACCACTACCATAATATAATCATGTTTCTTGCTTGTTTTGGGAAGTTTGGTGATGAAATCCATTGTTACAACTTCCCATTTCCACTTAGAAATGGGTAATGGTTGTAGAAAATCAGTTGGGTGTCTATGCTCACCCTTTACCTTTTGACATTCCAAATATTTTCAAATAAAATCAACAACATCTTTCTTCATCCTTGGCTAATAATATTGGCTGATGACAACTGAAATAGTTTTCTAATAACCTAGGTGCACAACATAAGGTACATTATGCATTTTTCTCAATATCATATTTTTCAATTCCTGGGAATTTGATACATAAATTCTTCCCCTGTACATGAGAATTTCATCATTATCTAGCTTATATTCTTCAATTTCCTACTGCAAAATACATTGTTGTAATTTTTCCACTAATTCCTTGTATTGCAAATCTAATTTTGCATCCTCCAAAATTATGTGTTTCAAATATGATTGGTACATGCTAATGGTTGTAGCATGCAATTCATGCACTTTTCTACTGAGTGCATCAGTCACTTTGTTCTCTTTCCCCTTGATATGATTTATATCAAATTCATATTCACTAAGAAATTCTAACCATATGCTTTGCCTAGCATTTAGAGTTGGTTGATCAAATAAATATTTCAGACCATTATGGTCTTTCCTCAGCTCAAAACTTTTCCCCATGAGGTAGTGTATCCATTTCCTCAAGGCATGCACTATGGCTTCCAACTCCAAATAATGAGTGGCATAGTTCCTTTAATGCTCCTTCAACTTCCTTGATTCATAACATACAACAAACCCATTTTGACTAAGGACTTCACCAAGTCCTTCTTTACATGCATCAATGCATACAATGAAGTCTTCATTTGGATCTACAATCCTTAAAATTGGAGCACTATTTAATAATTTCTTCAAGTGTTGGAAACTCTTTTCACGATTCAATGTCCACTGAAACTTCACACCCTTCTTTTGCAAGTGATTGGGTGTGCAATCTTTGAGAATCCTTCAATAAATATCTTATAGTAACCTGCAAGGCCCATGAATGATCTGACCTCTGTCACATTCTTTGGCACTGACCATTCTCTAATGGCTTCTATCTTCTCATGATCCACTATTATCCCATCCTCTGAAATGATATCTCTCAAATAATGAATTTGCTTCTGATAAAATGAGCACTTGCTCAATTTGGCATACAACTAATTCTCCCTTAATACCTATAATACCATCCTCAAGTGTTGTTCATGCTCTTCCTCTGACTTAGAATATATAAGAATGTCATCTAGAAATACAATGACAAACTCATCTAAGTATTCTCTAAAAATACCATTCATTAAACACATGAAGACAGTTAGTGCATTTGATAATCCAAAGGGCACCACTGTGAAGTCATAATGAACATACCTTATTCTGAAAGAAGTCTTGTTCATGTCTTCTTCTTTAATTTTTTCTTGATGATAACCTGATCTGAGATCAATTTTGGAGAATATTTTTGCATATTTCAATTGATCAAAGAGTTCATCAATCCTTGGCAAAGAATACTTATTATTCACAGTTACCTTGTTCAACTGCCTAAAGTCAATTCATAGTCTCAATGTTCCATCCTTTTTCTTCACAAATAAAACTGGGGCACCCCAAGCTGACACACTTGAGCGTATATACCCATTCTTCATAAGCTCTTCAAGTTGCATTTGCAACTCCTTCAATTCTAGTGTACTCATCTTGTATGGAGTCTTGGATACTAAAGCTACTCCAAGCATCAAATCTATGGAGAAATCAATGTCTCTTTTAGGGGGTAATCTTGGTATTTCCTTAAACACATCTTCAAAATCTTTTAGGACTACATAATATTCAATATTTGACACTCTATATTTAGGTGTTTCTTCCATATGAGCTGAAAATATTTGACACCCTTTTCTGTAACATTTCTTCAGTTGCAATGCTGAAATTTCTCTGATGGTCACTGCCCTGGGAATTCCTTGCACTTTCCTTAGGTTCCCTTCCTCATCGAAGCAAGTAAATTCCTTGTTATGAAATTCCAGGATAACATGATGTTGGTCCAACTAATCCATCTCAATTAGACAGTCATAGGAGCCTAAAGGCAAGATGTTTAAATCTTCCCTGGTGTTCATTCCATTCATGTCCATAAGACATGACTTAACCATCTCATTAAATTTTCTTTTGGCTCCGGTAGCCAGCTGCACCAACCAATATTTTCCATCCTTTCTTCTTGGTAAATGAAAAATTTTCACCATCTTAGGATCTATATAACTATGACTAGATCTTGAATGAAATAAAATAGCAATGGTTTGGTTGTTGATCATAGCTTCCACTTCAATCATATGTGACTGATACTCTTCTTTCTTGTTGTGTAGGGCTACATAGATCCTTGGTACATTTTTTCCCATGTACTTCATTGTTTCAACTTGCTGTACATTGTGAACAATCCTCACTTTTCACCTCAGTGAGGACAATCTCTAAGCATATGATCTCCTTTACAAACCCAACATTGAATAAGTGGTTTCCTTGGATTTTGATCCCCTGTCTCAATCATTCTCGGTTCTCTAGAAGCTGGTTGTCCTCGAGGATCATTTCTGAAGAATGGTGGCTTAGTACCCTTATTCCTTTGATCCATATTGAGTTTATTTTTGTCTTCCCAATCTTTTTGGAAACGTGGCCTTTCGTTTTGCTGATCATATAGGCATTTAGCTTGCCTTATGGTCTTGTCCAATGTCTTAGGATCATCATACTATATTTTGTCACTGATGAATGATGGCAATCCACTCAAATACCTTTGAATCTTAATTGTATCATCTTTGATGAAAGAAACATACTTCAATAGTTCTAAAATCCTTCTTTCATATTCATCTATGTTCATACTCCCAAGATTTAGTTCAAAAACTCTTTCATTTTCTTGTCATGGTATCTCTTAGTCAAGTATTTCTTTTCAAAATACTTCTTGAATTCCCTCCAATTAACACTTTTCTCTTTAATGTGTTGCACCTACAGAAGCTCATCCCACCACATGGATGCCTTTCCCTTGAGTTGATAGATGGAAATTCTTCCTTCTGAATGAGATGAATAATTATGAAATTGAAAATATTTTCTCATGCCCAACAACCATGTCTCTGCATGTTCATCCTTATTGTGCTCACCATCAAATGTAGGAGGTTTGGTTTTGTTCATTTCTCCTCGTAGCTCATCCACCCCAGACCTTTTATGCTTCCTGACAGGGGATGTTCTTGAGTTTTTGTGTGCTCTCTTATTGGAATGCCTTAGGGAGTGATGGTGATGTCTGCGAACACTTCTTGTTCTTCTTTTCTCATCGGGAAAACTATGAATTCCTGATTTTCCTAAGCCACACTCCTTACCCAATTTGTTTTCTATTCGGTTCAAGATTTGCAACTTCATGTTGAAGTCCTCCTCCTACTCTTTGGCTCTCATAAGCCTTTCATTATCATATTTATGGATTTTGACATCCTTCTGTAAATTTTTAATGGTCTCTACCATATTCATGTTTTCATCCCTTCCTTCTACATGTCCATTGGTGTTTGTTCCTTCAATGCCCAAATTGATATCCATCCCTCTGATTTCATCTTCCTGGTTGTAAGTCCCTTTTACATCTTCCATTCCTATGCACTATGTGTTGATCCTGATTTGATCTAGTTGTACTATGTGTTGATCCTGATTCGATCTAGTTGTTGTTAACTCTGCAAAATGTGCAACCAACAAAACTTTGTCAGGTTAACTGACTCATCAATTTCATGAAAAATATGAACCATTCTGGTTCAATAATATATCATAATTCTTTCTTTTGATTTCCGAAAAAAAATGATTGCACAGATCAATTTTTTGGGTGAATAATTATATTCTATTGTCTAATACCTTTCCAACACCTTCTTCCATGCTCAATTCTGAGTCTTGAGCATAAAGTTATGGTTATTTGAAAATTGTCCATTAATTTTTCTATTCACTCTTTAACTTGGTGCAACTCTGCATTGTAATTATGCATTTTTGTACCTACTCTATCGGAGTTTTAGTAGGATCTAAATTGGGTTTGTTCATATACATATTTTGGACAATCTATCCAAGTTTCACCTTTTTTTGGGGTTCTCAGATGCTAGTTACAGCCTGTTGAAGTTCTAGGCCAATTCGTGTTTTTGGTCTGGAATGCTACAGGTACCTTATTTTCCATATTAAACATTTTTAACATACCCAAAAATTTAATTTAGATCTAGGAATGTCTTATATGGTTCAATATATTTCCAATGAATACTCCTGCGCCTCAATCTGATTCTAGAGCAGGAATTTATGGCCCTTCGAAGTTAGTTGGGTCTTAACATTTACCCTCCATTGTTTGTCCTATAACTTCCTCATAAAAGCTCTGTTTGACGAATGGTTTACACCATTAGAAAAATCTCTCCGATATATTTCTTTTGAGTTTAAAAGATAGAGTGTACCTTGGTACACTCTGTTCTCGTAGTTTTTTAGTAGCTAAATACGTTGTTAAGGGCCTCAAAAACACGCTGCAAAAAGATGACCTTCAAATAGTATAAAATGTCACAGAAAGTCATTGGTTTTCTACTATTGTAGACCATCCAAACAAATTCCCGCGCACAAATTTGAACTTGTATCCCCATATTTAGCATGTGTAGAAATTCCATAAGGTAGCGCATGCTCCGCACACCTATAATCAATGTGGATCACTTCTTTGTTGCACCAATAAATGGTGCGCACTACTTTTGTGTCGCGCGCCAATATCCACCGTGCACAATTTTGGTTCATACACTAATACCTGTTGCACATAATTTTTGTGTCGCACGCTAATATTTTGAGCACATTTTACTCTACGCATCACACCATGCCAAATTTTAGTACGCCCCCACCGTGCACTAGTACTTTGCATGCACTATTAACTAAATTGTCATGCGACAACATTTACCCACATTGTGTGTGCACCAACAAAATTCCTCTGTGCTCTATCAATATTGTGCACACCACGCGCGCCATTATTATGTGTGTTCACATCGCACACTAGTATTATGTATGCACCACTCAATCCACACCATGCAATGCTAAATTTAGTGTGCACATTCGTGCACCGTTATGTTTTGCACATTACCACTCTGCATTGCGCAACACCAAAATTTAAGTTCGCAGACCCGTGCGTCAATATTTTTCCACACGGCACCAAATTTTAACATGTGCATATGCACGCCAATAGTTTTTTGTGAGACGCCACATTTTAGCGCGTGCACCCACACGTAAATATTTTTCCATGCGATGCCAAATTTTAGCGTGTGCACTAGCATGCCAATATTTTTTTGCGCAACACCAAATTTTAGCGTGCGCACCCGCACACCAATATTTTTACGCATATCACAAGATTTTCATTGCACATCACGCATTTTTAGTGCGCCCACCTGTGCAATTAATTGTTATGCGCATCAATTCCTCGTGAATTCCACTGCAGAAATTGGGGCTTTTGCCTAACTTTTTCCCAATTTTTACCATAGACATTCTGCAACTATGAAATTTGTTCAATTTCACCCTGATAACAACAATTCAACCTCTACAACAACAAATCGTTGTGGGTTGACATTTCTGGAACAAAATTTTCCCAAACTCAATTCACGAATTGAGAATTTTAGTCAACTAATCTCACTCCATCTGTCATGGCTTCACTATAACTTCAAATTCAACCAATTCCAGGTGTGAATTGGCTAGAATAGATATTAAATCAATAATATCTCACCACTTGGCCAAATTTCTCAATTTTCCCATGAATTTAACAACACAAATTGTTGCTTTTTCCCAATTCCACGCGATTGCTTCTAATTTTTACCACGGATGCTCTGTAACTTGAAATTTGGCCACTTCAGAATCAATCCTCTCTGAAATTTTTCTTCAACTCAACTTGCTCGGCCCATCCAGGATCAGTGTTGAAAACTAAAGCTATGAAACCATATTGTAACATACCTGACCACCCAGGTCGGGCCATGCTACTCCAGAAAATGCTTTAATACCATATTGTAACATCCCCAACATCCAATTGGGCTATGCCACATAAACATTTTCAAACTGTATGCAAAATGAAAAATATACACACAAAAGTTCTTGCAGAACTTTATATATAGAACTTAAAATAGACAAATACATTATGTAAATGCACAGATTCATAAGGAAATAACAGTAAACATATGCATGCAGCATAGACAGGAAATTCCCATATATATAACACATAAATAATAATGCAACATATAAATTAACACACAATTGAAACTTATCTTGGTAATAATATCACCAACTGCGTACAGACCTTCCACGAACCTCCCAGTCTTAGACCACACTACTCATCACTCTCAGCAGTGGGTCACCCCCAAGATGGGACTAAACTCCACCTGGGTAAAGGGATTCCTAACCAGGATGATGTATCTCAGACAATGAGAAAGAATCTATCACAAGTTCCACTCAAACTAACAACCTACAGTCCCTCATTCCCCACATGCCTGTCCCACCCCAGGAAGTGTGCCCCTTCTCTACTCAACAATCCCTCAGCTGCCCCACTTCCTTTTCAGGGCTTCAGCAATAGGCCGGACAAGAAGTCTCAGAGCCCTGTAGTTGTAGTTTAGTACCTTCGGGAAATCAATTCCCATAAATTCTCTCACCTAGAGAGAAATTGCTCACAGGCCTAACAACCTTCCTCTTCAGTATCCCACGGCTCTGAAAACCCGCTTCTTCAGTCTAGCTCCCAAGCTAACCAGGTACAAAGACATGTATAGGTATGGGTATGGTACTGGTTCAGGTACATATATAGGTACAGAGAGGTACAGTGGACATCCCAATGAGTGAGTGAATGATGATGGAATGATGAATGAATGATGGGGAAATGAACTAAGTCCAAACTATATGTATTCATGTTCCCCACTTGACACTTGTCATGTTGGGAGCTACTTTGTCCCACTGGTCCCCATCCTTAGAAGTTAGGATAAAATAATTATCCATACTCTATACTTTAAGGAATATTAATATAGTATTTATTTTTGGCTTAAGCTCCCTAGCTTAGCCCTTTTCCTTAAATTTTATCCCCCCCTTTCCCTAACTAGTGGAGTTTAGTCCCCCATACTCTTTTATCATGGTCGGTCTGCGTGTGACGATGTATTTTATATTGATGATAAGACATATACAAAAATAGGCTCACTGGCCTTTAACATCTAAGCTCTCTGGCCTAATCATCACATAAGCCTTCTGGCTTATAATAAACTGGATCACTAGCCTATAAAACACAACATATACACAAAGGCTCCCTTGCCTCAAAATGACACACACTTAATTTTGTTGCCCATGGTATCCTGGAATGTGCACACTTCATTATTTTAGTGCACAATACATGTGCTCCCTATACCATGGAAGGTGCATACAAAAAAATGATATCAAATAGCTCACCAGCTTAAGTACATTTGCATTTACATTTACAATTGGGTTTTTCCTAGGGGTATTAGAGTAGCCCTTGATGAATTCACCGATATTCAACACTTGTTCTTCCATAGTAGCTTCTACTACCATGGCGACTTCATGTATAGCCTTATATAATTTTTAGACAATTGTTTGGGTCTTCTAATCTATCCTTCAGCCTCATCCTTTTCCTTAATGGATTTCCTCAGCCTTTATTTGACCTATGTTTTGTACCTCATGACCTCCACTACTTGGCCTTCAACGTCCTTTTTTTGTTGGAGTGTAGCCTCATACTATTTCTATAACTGATATTTTTCATCTGTCATTTTGATCAGCTCCTTCTTTGCTTCCTCTCCTTTGTTCTTAATCTCTTGCAGTAAGCCTATGCACAAGTCCTGTAGTCTTTCTACTAGCATCCTGGATACAACTAGGTTAGATGTCCTAGTGCATTTACCTTTTCCTACAATTCAATCATCGAAATTTCCAGTGCATCTATCTCAAGTTGTAGTATCTTATGCCCAATTGTTAACTGATTCAAGGCCATATGCACACTTTCAAGTTCCTTTGTCGGAATACTTGAGGGTCATGCCTCTATTCTGATCTCTTTGGTGATGTATACTAATTACAACATATGTTATAGTGTGGCCATCTATTCCTGCACTTTTTGGTGATGTGCTTCTTATTTTCTGGTGGCATCCTCCATTAGTTCTTCCACGACATCCCGGACCTCGTAGCCTATGCGGTCCATATCATCATTAGTCAATGCATACATTGGGATTTCTATATGCACTTTCTCCTTCTTTCACACCCCCCCCTATGGGTTCTTTTCCCATATCCTTCCTTTCTTTCCTTGTTGTTGGAACCGGTTGCTTCTCTTCTATTATGGATGGCCCAGGCATATCTCTTGCACCATTGTTTTTCTCATCATCCAGATCCTCATCACTTTTGTCTTTCTCTTCTTCCTATTCAGATTGCCCTTTTTTCTGTGTTGGGATTTTCCATTCTTCTTCCCAGTCATTCACTTATCAAACACAAATCCTTTGTGGTTAATGTGTAACTAGTTGGAAACCATTGGTGCGTTGGCTTCTTGGCCTACACATACATATGGTTCATTCCTGCTTTAAATCACATGATATAATTATATTTTTCTACCGTCTATGATAATATGTGTGGTCTTCTTGTCACTTGATACCTAATAGTATCGAAGTATACAAATAATACGATGTTGTTCTGCAACTGCCTTCTCTTGTTCATCATATGCCATAAGTTGGCATACCTCCCAACCAAATTGCCTCTACTAGTTGAGCCCATGTGCCAGTACTAACTCATTTCCTTCCACCCTATCAACATAATCATTATCAATAACTATGCATAATCTAATTATGTTCCCTTTTCCTAGGCTTCAATGCAATCCTGTAAAAAATGGTTCACCAAAGGCCTAGTTCTTCTGAACCCCTTCCACACATTTCTTTGCAACTGCAATGACTACAACTGGTACTTCATCTTTCTTGCACTTGCACAAAAACTTAAAGGCCATCATCTGTGTTGAAAACCAAAAAAAAATTTCATTGATTCTTTTGACATTTAGTCCCCTCCTTCCCTGGAATGTCTGGAATTTTTCCTTCACCAACTCTGAGAGGGATCACTCCCCTACCTTGTTAAATAAAATGTTCGGGTCCTTGTCAGCCTTTGGAAGTCATGTAACACATTAAATCAACACAGTATCGATTGATATTGGGGGATCAAGCCAGAGTGTTCCCCCATGGACACAACTAAGAAACATCTATACGCATTCATTTATCTCTGAACTTTGCTCGAATGTGGAATCTCCAACAAGTTTGATAAACCGACCTTCTCTAACCCCGACACCCCCTCTTGTGTCTCCAATAGGATTTATCCTATACCTAGTACGCTTCTTGTGCATAAATTATTTTCCCTGAAAAACTCCAAGAATTGTTTTTCATCTTTAATTTCATGGTCCATGAATTTAAGAGCTTCAATATTTCTGAGAATCTCTCCTTCAAGGCTTACCCCAAGCGAAACTGGTGTTGTTCCAAATGAGAAGTTCCCATTGTATGGTATGTGTACCAATGACACATTATCCACCATTGGTGGTAGGTAATCTTTGTGGAAACTCACCTGTGATGGAGAAGTCAAAGCATCAAATACTTCCTCAAACTTTGGTGTCTCTACTGATCGTTTTTCTTGTTTTCGCACTGTTGCAGACAATGCTCCAACTTTTGGCGGTGTCATTCATCTCTTGTGATGGATTCCTGGAATCACTCTATGTGTCTTCTCTAGTAGCTATATCTCCGCTATATTTCTCTCAATTTTTCTCTGGTTCACTCTATTTTTCTCTCATTTTCATGCAACAATGACTTACACTTCACGACCTTTTGTTGTTTTTTTGTATTCGTGATAACTGTACATGTCTCATCCTTCCTTAACTACCTTGTGCAATCCACCAATGTGGTTGATGAGTTGTTAAATAAGTGAATCTTTGTTACCAAATCCATCGTGTGATTTTCCCCTCATACTACCATTAATCTATCATGATTTCCGAGGGATTTTACCATTTAATTCTCTACAACACCTTTATGACCTGTCATTCCCGCTTTGTATCCATCGTTTCCATGTTTTAATGCTCCCAATGGTCCTACCATTGTCAAACTGCGCAACGGTTTATGCTTCTACCTATTTATGCCTCGTATTTTGTCTCTTATGTTTATTATCTTCTGAATTGACGTAGTTCCATTATAATGTGTGATAACCATTCCTTCTGTACAATCTCTAATTCCTTGAACTCTATAATATTTTTCTCTTCACTATATCTATTTTTTATTCGTTTTTCTTCCCTTTTCTACTTTTTATTTGGTTTTCTGTGTTTTTCCTTCCTACTATGGTACAAGTACTATAATACATGAATTCTGGAACAACCCATATTACTGCACAGACTATTGGTCGTCTCTATAGAGTTTCAACCGAATTCCATTCACCATTCCTCCAAGAAATTCTTCATATAGGGTGTCTAGTTGTGCATCACCTGTATCTGTTATGTGCCGAATTAAATAGGGTCCTAACCAGTGCATTCTAAACTTTCCTAGATGCTGCATGAACTTGTTGTTATAAAGTAGTACCAGATCTCCCACTTGAAACTTTTTCTATTTTATGTGGCAATCATGCCAAGCTTTCTCTCTAGCCTTCTAAACTTGTTGATGAAAACCTATGACGAACCGATATTCCTCAAGTTGTACTAACTATGTCAATCTCTCCTTTATTGTATCAATGACTGATAGCTCAGTGATTGTTGCAATGCTCAGGCTAGGTAGAATGAACCCCATTGGCATTATTGCTTCGTTCCCATAGACCAATATGAAAGGTGTTTGTCTATCAACTTTTTACCTGTATTCTGGTAATCCCATAACACTATAGGAAATCTTAAGTCCCAATCATCTCTCCCTACATTGAAAATTTTGGTCAAGGAATTCTCCAAGATTTAATTGAAAGGCTCAATTGTTCCATTGGCTCGAGGATGATACGGGGTACTCTTTTGATGATGTATTTGGAAATCCTCATTCAATATTACAATTTTCTTATTCAGAAAGTGTGTTCCTTGATCATTGATTAATATGTGCATACATCCAAACCTTGTGACTATATTCTCAAATAAAAACCTCATAGCATTCCTTGCAGTGCAATATGTAACTAGTGATGCTTCTGCCCATATTTTCAAATACTTCATCGCAATAATGATGTAGCTTTCCCCTGATATTCTTGCTTGTGGATTGATTTCTCCTACAAATTCAATGGCCCATTTATCAAATTATTTCAACATAACTTGTGGATTTAAAGGAATTTCATCCCTCCTATATGACTTTCCCACTCTTTGGCATACATCATAGGTCTGACAGTACTCCCTCACATCTTTTTGAAGTGTTGGCCACCAAATCCCTGTGCACAAAATATTTGGTGCAGTTTCTCTCCCAACATAATGTCCTCTTGCAATCATGTCATGTGTTTCTTCTAATATCATTGGTCTTTCATGTTCCAACACACAACATCTCAATATTCCATCTAAACCCAACTTGCTTAAATTCCCTGTAATCAACTGAAAATATTTTTCTTTCATTACCATTTTTTTCTTCTACACCACTGTCATATATGATGGAGTCATTCTTGTACTTAGAAATTGTACGATGGTCGAGAAGTAATCATCCACCATATTTACTACAAACATATGTGCATATGGTAAGTTGTCATATAAAGTTACTACATCTTCTTCTGATAGTATGTGTGATAGATGATTTGAAGCTACATTCAACTTCCCCAGTCTTACTACAACCTCAAAAATGATATTCTTGGAATAAGATTATCCATATGCATATTCTCCTCCCCAACACTGGCTTATTGACTAAGTGTTTTAATGAAGAACGGTTTGTGTGCATATTAAAGTGAGACCTCAGTAAATAATGTCTGAACTTATGTAGTGAATAGACCATTTCCAATGCTTCTCATTCTATGGTAGTATAATTCTTCTCTACTATGGACAAATTATTGCTTGCAAACACAAATGGGTGATCTATGTCTCCCTCCCCTGGTTGAGATAGTAATACATCCAATGTTATGGACAATGCGTCTACATGTACATGGAACTCTTTGTTCCAATATGGAAAGATCAAAATCAATGTGGTTATCAGTTTTTGTTTCAAGGTGTCCAACCCCTTCTGATAGTCCTTGTTCCATTGAAACTTTTCTTCCTTATTGAGAAATTTTTCCATCGATGTTGTGATCTGTACATAGCCCTTAATAAATTTCCTATAATATCTTGTATGACCTAGATTTTCCCTCAGTAATTTGAGTGATGTAGGTGGTTTTAACTCTAGAATGACTGCAATCTTGGTTGGATATACTATAGATCCCTATTTCCAGACAACATGTCCCAACAAAATTCCAAACAGTGCACAAAATATGCACTTCTTCAGGTTCAATGAAATCTGACACTGTTTAAACCTATCCAACATCATCCTGAGTACTTATATATGATGCTTCAGTAGAATGAACACAATCCAATCATCCAAGTAAACTTCAAGGAACGTATGAATAAGTTCCTTGAACATTGCTACCACAATTCTGGAAAATACTGCTAGGCATTCTTCAGTCCAAAGGGAATGATTGTATATTAATTACTCCACCACTCTATTGTGAAAGTGGTCTTGTGCCAATCCTCCTGTGCAGTTTTTATCTGATGGTACCTAGAGAATCCATCTGTGAAAGAATTAGTTTCTTTTCCTCCTACTTTCTCTAGTACCTCATATGTGAATGGTGTTGGAAATGGATCATGTAAACGTGCATCATTCATCTTCCTCAGATCCACGTAGATCCTGATTCCTCTTGTATTTTTTTCTTGCACTACTATTGGACTGATCCATTCGTATTCTTCTACTGGTTCAATAATTCCTGCGTCCAACATCATGTCTAGTTCAACTTTCACCTTCTCTTTTCACTTTGGATTTAACCTGTAAGGCCTCTGTCACACTGGCTTAGTGCATGATTTTAGTGGAATATTCATCTCACCTAAGTCTCCAACTATCCCCTTCATCTCTAAAAATTTTGTCAGGAATAAGTCTTGATATTCTCGTAGTAAGTCTGCGATCTTCTCCATTGTCTCATCACTCCAATAATATCCTATATGTGCAAACTTGGGATTCTCTGTCATCCCAATGTTTAACTTTCATGTCTTTATCTATTGTGTGTATGTGGTGGACTCAATATTTGGCCCTTCTACTGCTCATTCTCCTTCTGTTTCAAGTATTTGTACATTCCTAGGATCTTCTTTATCATGTTATGCCTTAGTTACATTGTAGTGTTCCAATAACTCATAGACAATTATATTGGCTCTGTGTGAGCTGCATATTGATACCACCTCCATCGACCCTTCTTTTAACAAGATATTATTTCGAATCACCTATAGCACTGCATCCATTGATGGAGATTCATGTTCAAATGTAAATATGACTCTAAACCTTTGGACCAACTATTTCAATCATGTTGTCTCCCTATGCATTTCTAATTCCAAATACCAGTTCTTCATAATTGTGTCTAGTGTGTGTATAAATATGTGTGGCCATTCTATCTCTGATACTGAACAATATAAAGCCATGCACTGCTCAACATGACTTGTTGGGTCACTTTCTCTTGTATACTTCTATGCAATGTCTTCTTTCTCAGTACCAAACCTTATTTGCATGAGTTTTTTGCACTATGACCAGTCTTTTATCCCCTCTCTATGTGCATCCCACCATGTAGCTGGAGTTTCTTTTAGTACAACATTTAGTGCGAACAACCTTTGTTGTTCAGGTACTTGCAACTCAAGTGATTTTATAGACAAACTTATGTTAGTTAATCCATTGTACCTGGGTGAATCACATAAATCTCTTCCAATTGAGTGCAAGGATCAGGTTATATGTGCACATCATCTAGTTGACACTTCATGCATCCTTTATTGCCAATTCTTTAGACCTTCCTCTGAATATAATGCATAGGAAATAATACTCCTCCAACTTAGCGTACCATCCACTGTCGGGTTGACATAATTCTCTATTCACGTAATCATGTTATATAAGTTGTCAATGTCATTTACTATGGATTTCTCTATGTATCTTTTTCCTTCTAATGGGTCCAAGAGTGCAGTAACTTTCAAATCTCCAACCTCAAATATCATCTCTCTCCTTTTGAATTTAATGATTGTCTAATTATCAAAATCTCATTATAGTCCCATCAGTGTTGAATATGGTTGAATGTCATCCATGATCTCAATAACTTGAAACTATGCGATGTTTCCCACCCCATCTATGTTAACAGGTACTCCTGCCAAACGACCAATCAAGGCTATTTTGTGCTAATTTGCGAGCCTTGACTGAATAGGAGACCATACTAACTTGGGTTTTTCCATCATCTCCCATGTCTTCTTAGGTAAAACATTCATGTTTGACCACAAATACAAGATAACATTGCCCACATCATACTCCCCAATATGCACACTAAATCAGAATTCTCCATTGGTTCTCTTCTTGCATAGTACTTGATTTACTACCCTTTCTATGCTAGGAGTTTCCCTTCATCTTGTATAGTGATCAATCATGTCATATAATGTACTCATCATAGTTTCATCTTTCATGATCTCTACACAACTCTTCAAGAATTATGTTAGCATGCTTACCTTACCAGTTTTCTTCTCTAGCATAGCACAATCTTCTACATGAGACGCAGATGATGTTGATGTTCCCCAATCCTATCCAAGTACTTATTTTCTTGCTCTTTGATATGTCTCATTTTACTACTGAGGACAACAGGTTGGAAAGGGCCTTGCTAACTTCCTAACCCATTTCTCAGTCTGATTTCCTCCACTTGTCGTATAAGTTCATGTTCTAGCTCCTACCCGTGTAACAACTGTGATTCTTGGTCCTTCATTTTGTTTATCGGCTGATATCTTTTGCACATTCTAATTTTGATTCTAGTTCTAGTTACCTATGGCCTGCCACTTCTCAACTAGTTGAGGACAATCTTCTTTTGCATGATCTAGTTCTCTGTAGTATGTGCATGTTGGACACAGATTCAGGAAGTCATGGGCCAAGTATCCCAGTTTATTACATTTATACCATATTATTTGTCCTCTTCCCCCTCTACCAAAATTTCCTCTTCCTCTGCCTCTACCAAAGTTTATTCCATTCCATGGATTTAAACATATTTCTTATTGTATTATAGACCACCTCCTTCTCTTCATGTCCCATAGACTTGCAAAAATGGAAAAACAAGTTCCTCGGTGTACTCTAATATTTTTGTAGTAATGGACACTCAGTGGGATGATAGCACCATTTCTTATATATCTCACAATACCCTCCACCTAGTAATGCATTTGGTGATCCATTTGCCAAATAATGCACGAATGTTGGGAATTCATCCTTATGATGGCCTTCAGTCCTACACTTAGTACACCAAACTTGTTTTCACTTCTCCTTCCCTTTTGTAAGTTCTGCAAGTTGAATTTTCAATGCAACCAACTGTGTCTAAAATTTTTCCATTCCTCCAATGTCTCCTACAAGATATGATTCAAATTTCATTGCAATTTTTAGTGCCTCGGGTTGCAACACAACCTTTGGTTGAATCAACTGCAAATGTGTGGTAGAATCCCTGCAATAAACCATTCTTGATGTTTTTGATCCGGGATATGGAAATTTAGTCTACCCATAACATTCTTAAACCTCTGATCAAAATCCCATACTGACTCTATTTGTACCTATTTAATCTCCTTTAGTTATGTGATGTATTGGGACTTCAACTTTGGCTTCCTGATTTCTTTCAGAAGTGATTTCCTTATCTCTGCCAAAGTCTTGGCATGTCCTACAGGCATGATACTGTACAACATCATATACCGTACTAATGCAATACCTCTAAACGTTGTCACTAATTACGCAATCTTCACACCCTCATCCTGTATGTTCTTAGCGGCCCAAATAGTTTCACATACAAGGAGATGTTATACTGGGTCCTCTGACCCCACTCCCTAGAACTCTAGTAGCCTAAGAGATTTTTTCTACCCCTTCCATGTTTCTCTATGTAGTCCCTCTTCTCAGTGATGTTGGTTGACTTTGATTCTGACTCTAACTTTGTGAACTACTTTCACTATTCTTACTGCTACTACTATGTCCTCCTTGGCTAAGTACAATGGATTTTGATAAGTCTTCAACTGTTATCTCTAATTGTGGTGATGGACATAGAGTCGTGGATTCGACACAGAACTCAGGCTAAGTAGGACTCAACAATTATTCTATTATTGGATTGGGATGGAACTCCTTTTCTTATACCCCTATATATCGTATCTCCACGATTTGGACTATTATGCAGGGTTCTCTCCCCTTTGGCTCACTGTGCATCTCTCCTTTCCTAGCACCAATATTTTTTCTCTTGTACCTCCTTCCTTCATGCAATACTCCAAACTCATAATCTTCCTCTGGTCTACCCTCTTCTTGCATCCTCTGTCCCTTCCTTCATTATCTCCTATTCTCAGACTATCCTCTTGCCATACCCTGATTCCCCGATGTGCGTGAACCCATTTAGTAGTCGGATTACATTTTCATCACGCACTTGTCACACAACAACATATTTATCCACGTACCCAACTATTTCATGAACCTCCTGCATGGACCCTTGAAAAATCTCTTTCTGCAACACTGTATGATTGGGTACAATCTATTGCAAATTCTGTAATATATCCTCCTAGTATCCTATCCAACCAGAAATCAATTACACGGGTAGTTGGGTTACTTAAGAAATTCAAATGTCTTACCAACTCAAGATTCCAATTCCTCGATGTTGCATTTCTATACCTTCCAGTATTCTATACTAATTTGTCTATCCACTCAGTCAGAATAATTGGAAATTTGCCAAAGAAAATTTCATGCAGTTTTGTATACACATAACTTTGTGTCTGTTACACATTATTTTCGTCATCTCTATGATCGTTAATGATGTAAACCTATATGTTGCCTTCAAAGGGGTCAGTAGCCTGAGTTCCTAAAGAGAGAAGGGAGAAGAACTTTTCCTGAGAAAAGAAGTTGCTTTTTCCTATGTAAAAACCTTATAAAAAAGGAAGTTCGCAGGTTGCTATATAGGCAGGGTGCGAGAATGACCCATTCTCGCAGGTTGCACTATAGCTAGGGTGCGAGATGTTTGCAAGTTCCTCTATAGCTAGGGTGCGAGAATGCCTACACGTGGGAAAAATGAGCGTTTTCTCAAATATTCTAGAAGGAGAAACTTCTATGGTGAGGTGGCATCTGAATGGTTTGGATCTTACTCGCTTTCATGATTTAGTGGGATCATCCTAACCTCCTCACCTTATCCTCTTCAACTTATAAAAGGAGAGGAGTTCTCATGGAGAAAGTTAGCTTTGTTAGTTCATGAGCTTGTTCTTGATTGGCTTGGAATTATCAGCTTGGTTGGAGTGGCTTTGAGATTTGCTTTGTCAAGATAGATTGTGAGTAGCCATCAGATCTATGGTTTTAGAATCCTTGGAGCAAGAAGTGTGTGGGGAACGAAGGACAGTTGGAAGGGACCTTATGACATCAAGGCTATGGTTGTAATATCTTTTTCACATTTAATATAATACAGTAATATAATTCTTTCTCATAAAGCTATTTTCACTTTATTGTATAACTCCTTGATCATATACATAGATTGACTATTGAATAGATTGTGCTTTCTTCACTCCATTTGGTTTGTGTTGTCTTGGTCTTGGCTGCATGAGAGCACTGGAGCGAAGAGGGAGCAACAAAGACCATAGGAAGCGATCATAAGGTATGTCATTTGTTCTTGCCTCCTATTTAATTCAATAGTTTAAATCTAGGGAAAGAGTCATATTCTGTCTTTCTTTGTTCTAGATCGAGGTGGATCTAGGGAGATTGGTTTATGTCTGCACTTACGAATTTATCCAATAACAAAATTGGCGACTCCACTGGGGATCGAATTGTTTCCTAGTTAGTCTAGTTTCCCTTTCTTTGATTGCTTGTTTTCTAGTTTCTAAGTCTGTGGGACATCCATCCTGACTCTCTGGATCTAGAAGTTCACTTAGATTCCCTCCTTTTTCAAAATTTTCTTTGATTACAAACATTCTCGCACTGTACCTGTCTGTGGACTGCGAGAATCATTGATGTTTGCACCCTGCTATTAGGTTCAGTGAAAACTTCTCGCACCCTACCCATGTCTAGCCTGTGAGAATACCTAATTCTCGCACTGCACTCTATTGCTAGGCTGCGAACTTGTTTGTGAATGTTTCTGGATTGGGTCTTGTCATTTTTTGATGCCCAGTTTTGCTTTGAACAACTGGATTGAACTTTTGGAGCCTATATTGATCTGTTTACAGTCTTCTTGAAATTCTTTGAGTTGCTTTTATCCATCTTTGCTTTGTTTGGTTTTGAAGGATCAGTCTCTTGCTTTGAGTGTCTTTCAATTACAAAGCATGTGTTTTCTTTAGAATTGTTTAGGGAAAGATCAGATTTCTTCTGAATAGTTCGCTTTAAAAGAGAAATTTTAGTTTGGGTTTCTTTGTTTTGAGAAAGTTCATTATTGATTTTAGTGAAATTTTTGAAACAAAAAGATTTAATTTCTTGCTTTATATTACATTGGGGGCATCCTTGCATTTGAAGTAGTGAAATTGCATGATTCTTGGCATTTGTTGATCTTAAATTATGAAAAATTCCCCCCCTCATGTCCGGGGGGGGCCATGAATCGTGCATTGGTGTTCAGTACCTTTTTTCTCATTTCTTGAGAATATTGATATTGATGAGTTTAATATATTTTGGGACATCGTGCATATGGGAATGATAAATGTTTTCTCCTTCTCGTAGCATAGCTTTCATCGAAATGGAAAGATTGCATCTTCAAATCTTTGCATAATTTTCGAGTCGGTCAAAACACCATATTGTCCACGCCATTTTCCTTTTGAGTAACAACAGCCGTAAAATAAAGCGCTTATAAAAATTGATTAGACATTTTTATCTTTTCTGGTAGCAAACCTACATTAGATT
>ML790926.1:110469-127487 GCA_009831015.1 Picea engelmannii | reverse complement strand
GACTTAGATCCAGTAGTTGACATGGTGATCTCTTCGATAGGGTTGTTAGAGCCTGATCTCTTTACTCCTGTCACGACCCTCGACATGGTGTCCTTCCAGAGTGTGTTTCTTCCTTCCAGTGAAGACCTCTTGGAAGCCATGACATAGTTTTGTCCCTTGACATGGTGTCATTCTCGAGCATTGTCCTCTTGGAATCCATGATAAAGAAGCGGTTTCGAGGATAGTTTTTGCATCTCTAAGGCAACCTCGTTAAAAAATGAAATAGAGGTCTTTGAGCATGATTTTATGATTTCAAGCTCGTTAAAAAATGAAAGACTTGAGCATGGTTTTCTGATTTCAAGCTCGTTAAAAAATGAAACCACCTGAGGATAGTTTTCGCATCTCTGAGGAAACCTCGTTAAAAAATGAAACAGAGATCTTTGAGCATAGTTTTCTGATTTCAAGCTCGCTAAAAAATGAAACCACTTGCGAGGATAGTTTTTTATGTCTCTGTGGAAACCTCGTTAAAAAATGAAACAGAGGTTACGAGCATAGTTCTTGTTTCTATGTCAAGCTCGTGAAAAAATGAAATAGTTTTCCCCCTCTCTGTTTGAGTCAAGTCCTTCGTTTAGTATTTGAAGCTTCATTTCCTCCACCTTTGTTGTTGGATGAAATGAAGCTTAGGGGGAATTTTCCTCAGCCTCTGGACTTCATGCTGAAGTTGAGCCGCTAGCTTCTTAAGCTAGGGGCTAAGTACCAACCATGCATTGGGAAGTTGCAAGCATAGTTTTCTATGGTTCAAGCTTGTGTAAAAATGAAACCACTTACCTAAAGCATAGTTTCCTCTGGTTTGAGCTTGTGTAAAAATGAAACCAGGTCCAAGCATAGTTTTGTTTAGTTTTTAAGCTTGTGTAAAAATTAAAATCTATCCCAAGCATAGTTTTGTTTTGTTTGAAAGCTTGCGTAAAAATGAAAACAATCCTGAGCTTAGTCTTTGTTCTTTCTCATGCTCGTAAATACATGAGAATAAGTTACCGAGCTTAGTCTTTGTTCTTTCTCGTGCTCGTAAATCAATGAGAATGTAACCGAGTATACTTTTATCACTTTTTCGGACTCNTAAAGGTTATACGAAAAAGGAACCCCCTGGAGTTCTCTTTAAGCTCTTTTCAGACTCTCTAAACATGAAAAGATTGTCGAGCGACCTTGTTCTTTTCACGCTCGTTAAAGTATTTGAAGAAAATGTCTGTTGAGCGATAGTTTATCTCTTTTTTGGTCTCATCAGACTACTTTACGAAAAAGGAACTGAGAGAGTTCTCTTTAAGTTTTTTTTAGACTCTATAAACATGAAAAACCCCTGATTTTTCTTTCTTTGGACTCATAAAACAAACATTGAAAGGCCCATATGGGACCAAACCACTCCTTCTTAGGGTTCGTTAAACATACTCCGAGGGACTCGTCTGAAGGATGAGCTTAAATTGACAAGCATATGTTATCCTCCTCAAGCTTGCGTAAAAATAAAGAGGTACTCGCCAGAGATGGTGGGGGAAAAATTGGGAAAGAACTGTATCTAAACCTGTATTATGTTGAAGAGTCGCTTTTGAACATGACACCCTTTCACTCGCTTTGTGTCTAGGTTGGAAAATCCACTTGTCTCCTGATCATACTCCTTTATAAGATTATAAATCGGTTTGTGATCCCTATTGTTGAGTCAGTGTTTCCAATACAGTTGTCGTGTCATCAATATGTTCAAAGAGATGTTCAACCCGAAAAGCCTTCTATTGCATCGGCCATTTATGTAGTCCTTAAAGCCTTCTATTGCGTCGGCCATCCCTGAGTCAATCCTGAATCACTTTTTACTCTGATCTACATCAAATCTTGTTACTTGTTTCGTGTCACTGATGTGGGATACATTAAGTCCCTCCTGTGATGATTTTTTTCCTATCGACTTCAACTCATTATCCAGGAATTAGACTTAGAAACTAATTGGTACCTTGGAACTTGCATAGTTTATGTCCACAACAAAGACTTATCCAATAACAGTGTCCATTTCTTATCACTCATGTGATCATTTTTGTTATATTGTCGAGAAAAGTCTCGTTCCTTTATTTCTAACCATTCTAATATCTCCTTCTTAGTTGGCCTCCAAATCATTCCCTTAATCAAAAAATTTGAGTCTCAAGAACGCAACCATTTGTTGGTGTTGCACATGGTTTGTAAGACACTAGTTTTGAATACTCGGCTCTCACCCGAGAGTCACGGGTTCAAGTATAGACAATGAAACCATTTGTTGGCGCTGTGCACAGTTTGTAAGACCCTAGGTTTGAATTATCTTTAACCAACAAAACCCACTAGACACCGTCCCTTTCTGCATCACCTTCTTGTGCAAATGAAGTCTCACCTGAGGTATCTATTGGGACTGCAGGAAACAACTTTCTGTAGTGTAAATGGGTTGGGAGGTTATGTTCCTATTCATTTTGACTTAACTATTTATGTGCGTGCTATTCTGCAAAGGCTCTTCTTCAGCTACTTATCCATTATTAGATTCATATTACCATTCTATTGCCAATTATAATATGTATTCATTATGGTAACCATCCAACCTCTTGCGCCATAATCACATGTAAGGAAACTATACTTGAACATGCATTCAACAGATTTCCTAAGCACAACCACATAAAAGACACATATTTGGTATCATATTTTTAGCATTCAGTCATTGATTCTTCTCTTCAACAAACTTTTACATTCACAAAATATGGAACCCCACAAAAAAAATTCTACAATATTGCTCGATAATAATCATATGGAGGAACCCCTATTCTCCCATCTCGTTATATATTTATACAAAAATCTAGGGATAAAAACCCTAATATGTTCATCCCAAAAATACCCCATTACAATGAATACTTTCCTTAGCTAACTGGTTGTTCAAGATGTTTTTTCGTCTGCATGTTGCTTTATGTTCTTATTCTATTTCTAGTATGGCAGGCTATCATCCTTCTATCATGTTTTATTCTCTTGCTTTCTTCTCTTGCTTTATCCTCTGTCAAATTTATTCTTTTGTTTTCTTTATTCTCCTGTTTGTTTTATTTTTTTGTTTGCTTTAATCTCATGTCTATGCATTGTCTTCCTTCTGCACACTTTCATCCTTCTGTTCATTGTCCTCCTTCTGTGCACTATCCTCCTATATGCACCTTAGTTTCACACTCCCTATCTTTCCTTATTATTCCACACACTATCCTCCTAGATGCACCTTAGTTGCACGCTCCCTAGCTTTCCTTATTCTTCCACACACTTTTCCTATACTTAGGGTTTTCCCAAAAGTGTATCCAAAACTATAGAACTATCTCCAAAGCTACTTGTCCAACAGTACTCAAGATAGAAATCTTGATAGGAAGATGAAGGCTCCCTTTCTAGTGAACAATAGTGGAAGCTAGATATTATGCAAGAAAATCTCGATGGTGGGGGGACAAGAATGATGGTTTAAAGCATCGCTAAGATAATTCAAAAAACATAACCTTACTCTTATATTATGTATATAAAATGAGACCCCATGGAATTTTTTTTTGGTGATGGTGAAACATACTTTTAGATTTAGTTTCCATGTGAACTCTCTCAATCTATTAATGAGAATTCATAATCTTAGTGAACATCATGGAAGATTAAATCGATATTATTAATGAAATGAGGGTTTGAAAAGTTACACATGTAGCCACTACATCACCTAAACAAGAACAACTGTATTGATGAGATACTAATTAGCTATTTTTCAATTAATAAGTGTCATAGAGAAATTGAGAAATTCTTTGTGCACCACCCATAGAAAAGTGGAATAATATGCTTACCTAAGAAAATGGTCAAATGATTGGTTGGTTTGGCTATGTGTGATACCATAAGATCATATGATGATGAAGTGGGGTGCATAACATAGTTTATGAATGAAATAGTGATGTATCCTAAAAAACTACTCAAACCATATGGCTGAGAAAAAATAGGTTGATAATAGTTGGAAATTTTCTTGGTCAGTTGGTGACAGACATGAAGAACATATGACTACTTTACTAGGTTTTTATTTATTTCTCTCTTCCTTGGATTTCATTTATAAATGATTTTCCATGGGAAGAAAGATTGTAGTTTTAACCTTTTCTCTGGTATCTTGAAAAACTACTCAAACCATACGGGTGAGAAAAATAAAGTTGATAATAGTTGGAAATTTTCTTGGTTCATTGGTGACGATCACAAAGAACATATGATTGTTTACTAGGTTTTTTTTTATTTCTCTCTTCCTTGGATTTCATTTATAAAGAATTTTCCATGGAAAGAAACATTGTATATTTATCCTTTGTTCTGTCAATGGGATCCCAACTCACTCACTCAAGAATCATAATTAGTATAGACAAAACCCCTCTAACATTTATGTACATCCAGGTGGAATTTATCAAGAAGTTGAATCAACCATATACTTGAAGAACATCCCACTAGATAAACAATTACAATGATTAGGTACTTGTGTATTCTAGTGTATGGTTGTTTCTTTATATGGACTATAACAATTTGTTGATGTTTACATGATTGCGGTATGGGATGCAAGTGCTATATTGAACCAAATATAGGCTTTGTTGTGTAGGAGTGTCTTTGATTCATGGTGGGGCATTTGATGTATCAAACTAGTAAAAGATGTCGATGAAGACCTAACTTGACAAAGATTAAGACAAGTACTCATTAAATGAGAGTTTTAGAATTATTAACTTTTACTTGTCCTATAGATCAATGTGTGATATTTATGATCATATAAGTGGATTGTTATGGCGTTGATCATTGTGTTGTAGAAATTATCTCTAAATTTCAAGATTATAAGTTTTTTAGATATAATTATATATGTAAAAAAATATCATATTTGATAACAAATTAAAACTTTCTACCTCTCACCCAAAACTAAATTTCAAGATTATAAGTTTGTTAGATATAATTAGATATGTTAAAAAAAAATTATGTTTGATAGCAAATGAGAACTTTCTACCTCTCACTAAAAACTAAATATGTTTTCATTTATTAGACATTCAAGACTTTCGAAAGAGACCATCTCCCCATCACAAATTAATTAATCATAGAAAACCATTTGTGGGATAAGAATATCAATCCCAAGCATAGCATAAGAAAAAGGCATAATCATTCCTAGTATCCACGTGATTGATCTATATATGATAATGTGTCATATTTATCTAAAAGTTAATAGACATGGTTATCAAATTTTCGAACCCTTGAAGACCATGGAAATAGGAAGACGACCATGTTTCAGGAATATTTTCAAGTTTAAATATCAATTTAAATTAGATTATTTTAAAACAAATGAGAAGCTCAAATTAAAATCAAAATCAAAGTTTATATGTGTATTAATTAATATAAATTCAATTTAATTTTAAATTTTCAAAATCAAAGTTTATATGTGTATTAATTAATATAAATTCAATTTAATTTATATTTGTATTAAATAGTATAAATTCAATTCATTTTTAAATTCATTTTATAATTGTATTAATTAATATAAATTCAATTCAATTTTAAATTTATTATGTAGTGAGAGTGATTAAATTTTTGTGTGAAAAACAATTTTATTTTCTAAAATGTATATTTTTATGAATATATATTTTTATGATTTAAATTCCATAACTTCATTATTAAAAATATGTATGTATAATATGTATATGGATGTTTTAACATTAAATTAGGGTTCATATTGCATTTTTTTTATTTAATATTTTTAAGTGTTATGTGATATGTATGTGTAATATGTATATGGGTTTTTTAACATGTTTTTTGTAAATGAAAATATTATATTACCTTACGCTATAAAAAAGCGACATGTATCTAAGAGTATATCAAGACTTGTCACCTGTTCTGCCACATATATGGAAAATAAAATAGGTGGTTTTCTTTGTGCACAGACTAGAAAGCGACACATGTCTGAAACCATAATAGCTTTCCACATGTTCTGCCACATGAATGGAAACCAGAACAGGCGGTCGACATTGTTCAATGACAAGCTAATGAACCATAGTTTAATGGAAGCAAAAAACATTGTATCTAATACAAAAGGATTAACAGTAAATAAGCTAGACATGAGGCGAACCTGGGTGTCCTTCCTGGTGAGCTATGAAGGCGTATGGCTGGCAGCATGTTGGGCAGCGGATCTTCACAGGCTTGCTTGACAAGGAATCAAACAGAATATCCATACGCTTGTTGAGGATGCTTTGGTTGTGCAGCTGCTCGGACAAGTCTCTTCTCATATTGAAAATGAGGGCCAAATGATCCTCCGTGAGCCTACAAGATATGGGTGGGTTGTGGTTGTCCAGAGCCAGTTTCATTGGAACTTTTGTGTGTAATTCCCTACTGGGTAGTTCGTGGTTGTCCTCCTCATTCCATAATTCACCCCATTTGATCACTAGATCTTTCGCGTTTCAGTTGGTAGAAATCTTGCAGCAATCCGACATTAGAGGTGAAAATTCCTCTTGTACCAAACATCCTGTCATGACCATCTCCATGCAATTCAAGGGGATTCTGATGCATGTTTTTGTCATCTGTTCACCGGTGGTATCCTACAAGTTATGAGGAATCTCCTCCCAATTAGGAGGAATATCCTCCTCCACTATGCCTCCTCCATAGGTTTGAGATGTATTAGGAAAGTGAAGCTCCTCCTGGGAATCCATGCCCCAGTTTTGATCAGAGTGGGGAGAGCATGTTGAGTTACTTCCTGGAATGAGAGAGAGAGGTTGGACCAATGCATCGGTGCCTGCCTACTTGACTGTAGTAGGGCGAACCATGCTTGGATTTTCCTCTCTCACGAGCCATGGCAAAGATGAGATCATGGGGGGAAGAATTCATAGTGGAAAGGCCATAAATTCTTGGGATGGACAGAAGGAAAATTGTAGAGGCCCGGGATACCCAAAGCTTAACAGCTAGGGGAGAATGAGAAACTAAGGATGAAATTCGGAGATAAGGGAGACAATGGGGAAATACATGTGTGATGATGAGTGAGGTGATGTCTAAGGAAGCCATGAATGTCAGAGTGTTGTGGGAAGGATGCATCATACCAATACTAGAGGGCCAAACTTGAAGCACCATTATTGTTGTTGAACTGTCTCGACGCACTAAGCTCTAGCCAAAGTAAATGCTATGAATTTTGAGTGATATGAGGAGGATGCTGACAATGAGGGGATTTAACTTCCCTTGTTTACAATGCTCCATGTGACATAAAATCGCGAGGTGTCACCCCATCCGAGGGATATGGGTGTTTTAACATTAAATTATGGTTAATATTGTATTTTTTTCTTTAATATTTTTAAGTTTTATGCGTCACCACCATCACATTGAATATAAAAAGAATTATACATCTCTTCATAATAAGTTTTGTAAAATATGTAGATATAAATAACACATCTCAATCATTTCTTTAAAAAACAACATTCTAAAATATCACAAATTTTATGTTTGAATATATAATTAAAAATAACATATTATAAAATAAAAGAAAAAATATATACAAATATTTTCAAGACATATTTTATTTATTTAATTAAATTTGTATTGAATTATTGGTGTGATGTATTTTAAAAATGTTTGTAAATTCATAAACAAAAAAAATAAAATTTTGAAATAATTATCAAAATTTTAAAAATTTGGTATTCTATATATTGCATATATTTTCAAGACATATTTTATTTATTTAATTAAATTTGTATTGAATTATTGGTGTGATGTATTTTTTAAATGTTTATAAATTTATAAACAAAATAATAAAATTTTGAAACAATTATCAAAATTTTAAAAATTTGGTATTTTATATATTGCATTTTGTTAGTGTAGAGATTTACATTATAGTTGTGTTCCATTCTTTCTATTTGATATAGATGTGTAGAATTTACCTTACTATATGAGTTATTATCTACATTGTTTATGTCATGTTTTAAGGGTATATATTATATTTTCTTAGTAGAGGGATTTACATTATAATTGTGTTTGATTCTTTATGTTTTATATAGATGTGTAGAATTTACCATATTATATGAGTTATTATCTACATTGTTTATGTGATATTCTAATAATTTAGAAGATTTGTAGTTGTGTATAGGTTATTTATTTATATAGCTATGTTAATCATTGATTTGTTTGCTATGATATTAATTTTGTAAGTTGTTTATTCATTAGTGTTAATTTTTGTTTAAACTATGTATCAAAATGTAAATTTTCATTGGGTATTTCATTAAATATAATGTAAGATAGAAAAGAAAAAGAATGTGGTGAAATATATAACTATTAAAAAAATAGTTATTAAAAATAAAAAATAATTTTAAAAATGAAATTAATCAGATTGTAATTAAAATTAATGTTAATATTAAAATCAAAATAAAATGTATAAATAAAAATAAATAATAAAAACTATATTAAAAATAATTATTATCTAATTAAAAAAATAGATTAAAGATAATATGAATTCACATGAGAGAAGAAAGATGAGACAATTTAAAGAAATAAGATTGCCTATATAGAAAAAGCCAAAGATATTATTAAATTTATTAAAACAGGTTGGATTAAGAGATATGAGATATAAATTTATTAAAAGGTAAAATTAAATATCTAAAAAATAATATAAATAATGAAAAGGAAAAGGAATCCTTAAGAAATTAAGATAAAGGCAATTATATTTAAAAGGAGATTTTGCTAGCCTAAAAAAGAATTATAAGAAAAGGGTTGATAAATGGTGTTTAGTATAAAAGGTTATAACTAAAGAAGTAAAATATAAAGAAAACCGTTGATAAATGGTGTTTAGTATAAAAGGTTATAAGGAAAGAAGTGAAATGTAAAAGAACCAAAAAAATATTTAGAGATAAAAAAAAATTAAGAAATGAGATAAAAGAATAAGGGTTAAATATAATAAGGTATAATGTGAAAGATGATGGGTGATAGTCTTTCCTGGGTGGTTAAGTTTAGTGTCATATTTTTGGTTAAAATTGTTTAAATGTTTTTTTAATTTTAAGGCTTTCTTAATAGTGTGAGATGAGTAGTAGGATGATGGTGTTAGGATTTTGAATTAATCAAAGAAAATGATGTGCTTAGTGTTTGAGGAAGGTTGGATAATTGATTTTATAAGGCAATTATGAAAATTGTTGGCAATATGTTTCTTGAGAAATGTATGAATGTACCTACCAATTAGACTAGGTTGATGTAGGAATCACAATAGAATCACAATAAGAATAAAGAATTTGGTAAACCCTGAGAAAGCATAGGGTAAGTTTCTTCTTTAATAGTTTTGAAAAGTTGTTTTAATGGTTTTTCAGGGCTTAAAAAGAGTTTGAATATTCATTTTGGCTAACATCTTAGAAATATGATCAATACTTCCTTTAATGTAGTAAGAGAGTGAAATTAGTGCCCAGGGAGAGCAAAGTGAGGTGGGGGGTTTTGGATTTTAGATGGATTCATTTGGGAAATATATTAGTAGTTGTTTTGGAAGGAATTAGTGAGGTGTCATCTTTCTTTGTTTGGGAGGTGGGGAGCAAAAATTTCAAGGATAAAGATTTAAAGTGTTCCATGAATATCTTGAAAGCCACAATAAATAATGAATACCCCATAGTCCTTTGGTTTGTTCATAGAGATTCCTTTGAAACTAGTTCTATCCATATCCATCTCAATTAACATATTGTCAAAACTTGTCATAAAACACCTTTCAAAATCAACTATTGTCAAATATCTCTATAAAACTAAACATCTGATTTTCTTTGATCAAACCAAAATTCTAACTTCACCAATCCAATACTCAATTAATTTCTAAATTAAAATCATTCATTTATATATAAACAATTTAATTTAAAATTTATTCATTTATATACATTTTAATTGTTTTTTATTTTATTTATTATTTAAATATATCAATTTAAAATTAAATTAAAATATGTATTATTTTGTTTTTGTAATTTAAATTTTGTAATCATTGAATACTAATATCTTCTAGGCTATTATCATTCATTATCTTCTAGGCTATTATCATTATAAATGAAGAGTGTCCTTTAGCATGAACCCCACATGTTTCTCCTTTAATAAGATATTGATCCTTAATAAATATCTACTAATTACTATTTTTATACTTTTTAAATCAAATGTCTACATCTAGGCACTTTTGGGGTTAGCGCAGGCTTCTTTTTTTTTCATTTGCGTAGTTATGGTTATATGAAGTTTATTTTTATTTTTTATTTATATAATTTTTAAAAATATTTATGTTATGTTGTTTTTATATTAATAAATTAAGAATTTTTTAAATATTTTGTTTTCTTTATTATTAAATTCAGGTACATATAATTTTGTTAACTTATTTTTAAAACATTTTTTTATTAAAAATTTATATACGATAAAAGTAAAGTAATTGATATTAAAAAGTATATATATATATATATATATATATATATATATATATATATATATATATATATATATATTATTTTTTTTTTTTAAGATTTTAATTATTATTTTAAAAGACAAATTTTAGAAAGAAAATAAAATTATGAAAAAAATATACATAAAATAATAAAATATTAATAATAACAATATATTTTAATATCAATTTTAAATAAAATATTTTAATTTAAGTTATATAAAGAAAAGCTAACAAATTTATCAAAATTTAAAACTTCTCTTCCATGTACTTGTCACTTATTAGGAAAGGGAAGGAAGAAATAGTAAAAAATAATGAGCAACTTTTATAAGTTTTGCTTCAATGTCTTTATTTAAAATAAAATAAGAGGAAAACAATTCTATAAATATAATTAAGGAAATAAATTAATTAACTTCCTAAAAGTCAATAATAAATATAAGCCTAGATATATTGTGTTTTATTAGATGTCTTTATATCAATTTATAGACATATTCATATGACTAATTTTAAATGTTGATATTAATATCACTAATTTTAAATGTTGAGTGAAGGAAGTTTACATACTTACAATTGTAGAACAAGAATAGTGTGAATATCCATTTTATTTATTAGAAATGAGTTTTTTTTTAATAATATTTACTCCACTTCATTCATTCATTTAAATACAATTGAATTTCTCCTAATAATAATGACAAACACTTTCTTCACCTATATTATATTTGGATCTTTCTTCTTTTACACAAGCTTTTTTATAACATGAATAAATAACCAAGAAAATTTAATCATCTTGACATTGCTTATGTTTTCTTTTTTGTTTCTTTTAGTATAGATAAACACACATAAAAAAATTGTTTTTTAGTTTGTAGAAGCTTTTAAATATAAACTCTGGTTTGATTAATTTTGATAACCTCCAAACATAAATGATTTTATTATATTAGTTTTATATATTCATAATTCATTTATTATTAATAAAAAATATTATGATGTGATATTTTTTTTAATTTGAATGATTGTTTAAAATATATAAAAAAAAAATGCAAAATTTTGGTTTATTGTAATATATATCAGGTGGAATAAATACATTTTAACTCCGGTTTTATCAGGAACCAAGATAGTTCAAGCTTAGAGAGGTGAAATAAAAAGTTTTAAAAGAAACAAATTATGAAAAAGATTTTTATCTTTATAATTTGATTTATTCTCATAATATTTGGTAGAGCCAAAATTAAGATAAATTTATATGGATTAATAAACCTAAAACCATAAAAAAATAAAATTATAAACTCTTTTAAAATATTTTATTCCTTAAAAAAGTTGAGTCGAGATTTCACTAATATTCCGTTAATATAGAGGAAGCCATGCACGGTAAATGCAATTGTGTAACTATTATTAGTTTACACAATTATTTAACCAATGGCTAAAGCAAAATAACTGATTTGTAAGGTACAAAAGTGATGAATAGTGTAGTAAATACGTTATAAACTCAATTAAGGTACTTAAATAGATAAGTCAACCATAAATATTCGAAAAATTATATGGACGGTGTACTTTTCTTTGGGAATAAAGTTGAAATTTTAACGATGTAATAAATAATCTAGATAATCCAAAGTAGTTACAACAATAGGATTATGTGTGTGCGAAAAGTTCACACAATACTAAGTTTAGCTAATTCAATATAGTAATCATATCATAAACACAAATATCTATATGTCAATGTATTGAAGGTGGTGTTGGATCTAGAATTTATTTATTAATAAACATAATATCTTTAATGTAGTTGATCGATTCTACAAAGTACAATTTCATATGAAAAAATAATCCACATATGATCCATGAAAACTAATTGAAGACAAACATTACAGTTTGAAATTATTGTTGATGTATCAAATTATAATTATGGAAAGTTGAAATATAATTTTGATCAAACTTAAATAAAATTGAAATATAATTCATTATTCTTTAATAATTATTATAAAACTTTAAGGTGACTTGAAAAAACTTTGTTAAACATATTTTTAAACAGAAGTAAATATTAATTAATATTTTGATTTTACTTATTACATATTTCTTTTTAAGAGATTAAGAGTTTAAAATGAGAGGGGAGTAGGGTATGTAATAATAAAAGGTGGTAGGTGTAGGGGCAATTTGATTGGTAAAGTCTACACAAATATACATAACCTACTTACCTACCTCTCTGTAGATTTGAATTTGTAACCTATTAAGATAAAACACATGTTCTTAACCATTAAATCCAATCACAATATATCATAAATAAACATAAAACATAAAATTGAAATATCATTTTAAATTAAATATACATATAAAAAATAAAATAAATATATAATATAATATCAATATCAGATTAATATATTTAAATTTTAATAATAAACATAAATAATATTATATAACTACTAAATTAACATATTTAAGTTAATTTTATATATTTTTAGTTGTACAAAATAATCATATTAAAATTAATATATTTTAATTTTAATAATAAGCATAAACAATATTATATAACTACTAAATTAATTAACTTTATATGTTCTTAGCCTTACAAAATAATCATATTGCTTAACAACATTCATTTAAATATATGAACCATTTCAGATTTCATAAAGAAATGTAAATACTTGAAATATTTTATTTTAAAATAGATACCTACATTAACATATTGTGGAGATATGGACCACTTATGTTGCATTATAGGTGATAGTCTTATAAAGGCAATTATTAATTATTATCTGATTTGAATAAGAGTATATATATATATAAGTCATAATAAAGTTTGGGCCATCTTTGTCATTTCAATACACTCATGAGCACAATTTATAAAAATACTTATAATGGTTTTGAATTGAAACATTGGAAATGGAGCATCTTGGCACATGGGATTAGTTCATCGACTTTATGTTAATTGTATAATAAAACTTTATTTTCAATCTTAGCTTTTTACCTTCATATAATGTGACTCGCATAAAAAGCAATTTTGGAGATAGTTTATTATTATATTATTAAATTTTGTGACTAAGAAATGCCTTCACAAAGGAGATTCTGCGGTGGAGATAAAGGTGACCTCCTCTATATATATAATTTTTAATCTTCATATATCAAGTAAGAGTTGCTTTCATGGACATGACTAAAACTTTTAGTCTTTGTGATTAATATTATTTATAAATTTCATTGAAATTTAATGTATATGATAGGACTGGTTTTCATTTAAGTTTGAATTTATATGAAATTTCATTTTAATATTGAAATAGTAATTTTTAAGGATTTTGGAATTTCTACTTACCCTAATTGAGGTATTTTTTAATGAAGTTGTTTTTTTATATTTAATTGAATACTCTTAAAAATGTTTATCACTTGTTACGTCAAAAGGCGTATATTTATTGGTAATGGGCATGATTAATGACTTTTTAATCTAAAATTCTAATCTGATGACTAATAATTGAAGATAATAATTGTCACGTTTGGATTATTAACAAGCACTACTTCAACTTCCATCTTTCATATAATTGTCACTTTTGGATTATTAACGGGCACTACATCAACTTTCTGAAAGTTAGCGGCTGTGCTAGTTATATTATCATATTAGTATTATAATTTTATAGGAACCTCAAAGAGTAATTTTTGAGGTATTTTTCAATGAAGTTGTTTTGTTATATTTAATTGAAGACTTTTAAAAATGTTAATCACTTGTTATATTATTATTTTATAGATTTGGATAGTGAAGGTTTTTATAGTTAGTTATATTGTTATTAGAAAGTGTTTTTTGAACTTTTTCTAATTAAGTTGTGTATAAAGTTTTGTAACGTTCAAATTTTTATACTGGACATTTCACTCATCATGATGGACAAATGAATTTGAGAGTGAAGGTTTTTACAGTTAGTCATATTGTTGTCAGAAAGCGCTTTCTGAGGTTTCTGAAATTAAACTGTGTAAAGAGTTTTGTAAGACATTTAGGATGGACATTCCACCCATCATCAAGGAAAAATGAATTTGAGAGTGAAGGTTTTTACAGTTAGTCATATTGTTGTTGTCAGAAAGTGCTTTCTGAGATTTCTAGAATTAAACTGTGTAAGAAGTCAGGGACAAATGAATTTGAGAGTGAAGGTTTTTAGAGTCAGTCATATTATTGTCAGAAAGTGCTTTCTGAGCTTTCTGAAATTAAACTGTGTAAAAGGTTTTGTAGCCTCCAACATTTAGGGTGAACATTCAACCTGCGACAAATGAACATGACACTCTTTCTCTCATCCTATTTATTTGTATTTTCTAACACTCTTTTAAATGCTTAAATTTTATTTGTTATAACGATGAATGGAATGTTTACTCTGAACGTTGGACGTTTCAAAACTACTTACAAAAACCTCTAACAACAATACCTGGCAGAGTTTTTATCCAAAATTACAGAGAAGATGCCGTATTTTATTGTCAATTTGTATCTGTATGGCGAACTATTGATGTCTAACAGTACACGCACCTGATGTCACTTTCTGCACAGATATTTCCTTCCCTCAATAATTTTTTGAGTTGGGTCTGTTTTAAAAAGATTGCGCCCCACAATGGAGTCCATCGAATCCTGAAAGTTTTTAAAGGAGGAAAAGATAATGCTGCAATTGATAAAGATTGGCCGTAGCATTCGATACTTGGATGAACGACAATGTCTTCTCATCGGCCATAATGAGAATTGGACCGAATTGACAATCATGAATGAGCGAGAAAGCTTTTTACGTCCCATAAACGTATCGTTCGAATCAATAAAATAAGTGAAAATCAGAAAGATCCACGTAATTGTCTGTGGAAAATCGAATGAGCTTTGATTGTCCGACGAAAATCTAACGAGCTTGCCAATGGTGCAATATATTCCCGATGCACTGGAATCAATAAAACAATGGAAGATCCACATAATTGTCGGACGAGAATCAATATATTCGCTATTGACCGACCAAATCGCTTTAGTGCCCCGACACTTCTCATTCCTTCCGAGTAACTGTCATCTATCATTCCTTCAGTACGTCAGTGACTATCATAGATTACTATTAAGTAAAAAATACTCATGTTATATAAAGTTTGATAATAGAAAATCATATAATACTTTCTATTTATGTTTTCAATTATTTTATATATGGTGTTTTTTTGTTTGCTAGTTTGCTGAATTAGTTTGTGGTTGAAAAATAGCGATATTATATTAATTATTTAAATAAATCTTCATATTAATTTGAAATATTTTTTTTTATTTTTTTATTTTTTCTAAAATAATATATAAGAAATACTTAATCTTCAATTCCTTATTCTTCATTAAAAAAATATATATATATACACCTTAAAAATTTTCATATTAACAAATATTTTATTTATATTAAATATACAGTTTAAGTGGACTTAATAGTTAAGAACATGTGTTTCTTCTTAAGAGGTTATAAGTTCAAATCCGGGGGTAGGGTATGTATACCTCCTTAAACTTTACCAATTAAATAGTTGGATAGAGGGAGATCCCTTGTCCCACAAACAAGGAAGTCTCATGCACCAATAAATTATTATTATTATTATTGAACAATAACTATATTATTATTAACTCATAAAAACTTAATATTAATTAACAAATACCTTATTTATACTTAAATCTAATTTAAAAAATACAATATTATTAACTCTGATAAAAAAAAATTTAGTATTAATTAACAAATAAGTTATTTATATTTAAATATAATTAAAAAAATAACTGTAATTTCAATTTTATGTTCAAAGCCATTGTGTCTTTAGTAACCAGTTAAGTAAAATTTATTATTAAAAGTTATCATAATTTTTTATTCTTCAAATTACTTTTACTTTTAATGTGTATGATTGAAAAGATTTTTTTAATTGGTATACTATTTAATAATATTAATTTGTAATAATGATTATTATTTATTAAAATTAATTTTGAAATATTAAATTATAAATTTAGATTAATTAATTTGATTTATCAAACTATTTTATAATAAAATTGATATAATCATATTTTTTTTAAAAGCTATTGAAATTAATTGTAGAATGTTTTTTTTTATTTGTTAGTTTGTTTATGAAAATTTAGAATGGATGATTTAACCTTAACAACACACTCCCACTGTTTCGGGACAATTAATTGTAGAATGTTATAAACAATATAAACCATCAATATAATTTTAACTATGTGAAGAGGAATAAAGTCATTTAAAGATAAAACATGTTTTCAAGTGCAAAGATATTAAGCTATTTATTTTCTCTTAACATTTAACATTTAATAGATATAGAGTTAAGATGGATTTAAGCTTGTTTTAGTAAGTGATTACTTTAAAATTTTAAATAATCATGTATAGATTTTAGATATGTATTTAATTCTTTAAAATTTACTAAAAATAATCTATAATTTAGAAAGTACTATTAATATTAATAAAGTTAATTAAAGCACTGGAAGAATAAAGTGAATAATAATGAAATAAAAATGCTAAATGATGAAGAATGTGAATGGTAAAAAAAAATGAGATACATATAATAAATAACACATATATTACCACTATAGAAAAAACACCTTATAGTGAAGGCTTTTGAGAAACTCCCCAAAAAATGATCCTCTATCCATTTACAACAATGATTT
>ML790926.1:75184-107912 GCA_009831015.1 Picea engelmannii | reverse complement strand
GGGTTCACTAGGGTTGGTACACTTGGTTGAATGGGTGGGTTGGATTCCCTCCAACATGTGTGTACCCCAATGATGAGTGGACAATGATATGTGTAATGGTCCATATGGTAACATAGTGTGCAAAAGCATCACATGCGCTCATTTATTGACGTAGAGACATAGAGAATGTCATTAATTGGTTGTACCAAGGAGATGGGTTTGTGTTGGCATAGGGGAAGACCTAGGGTTCAATGCTTCAACAAAGCACCAACAAATCCCTAACTATCAACCCTTTCAGAAACACCTGCGAAGTAGGTGAAGTCTCACCGCAGGGGGGGTTATAGGACTCAGGTGTCTATAACCAAGTTGGGACACAGATATGAGATAGAAACACTTCCCAGAGTATTCTTTTAATACTTTAATATGATATTCATTAAATAATTAGCCTCATTAACATCACAGAACAAAACCCTAAGATAGATCGGTGCAGTAACAGTAAATATTAAGTACTTCAACCACTTAGCACATAGACATGAGTTAGATCTAGCATTAATTCATAAAGAACAAGTAAAGAACTAAGAAAGATAAGATCTATCCATTTTATATAATAAAAAGAGAACTAAGCAGATAAATGATAAACACAACATAGCACAAAGCACATCAAAGACACAAGATATACATGGTTCACTCGAGAGTGGGGCTATGTCTACCAACTGCTTCATCTTCTTTATTATTATTCAATACTCTTACATTCATTCGCTTGTGTGCACTAAGACACAAACCCAAGCTTCACAGAGGACAATAGATCTACGCACTGAGCGCCAGATCCTCCTTCCCAAAACTAGGTCACGACACAAAGCCAACTTTCTCTATCAAGCACAGAGTCTTATATACACAATATGTTGCACAAAGAAACCCAAACTACTTGCACTTAGCTACTATCTTATGTGTGTCCTTCTACCATACGTTCTTATCTATTTATACTTTTACATTTCCTTACAAAAAGGTCTAAAAATGGGTAAACCCATGGGTTGACATCCCATAACCAATTACAAAAACCCTAATAAACCCCTTGTTGGGTCTACACAACCCACAAAACAAGTGATATCTATGATCTCAGCTCCGCCATGGCACTCCATCTTCGATCCTCACATCAAATTCCAAAAGGTGGTCCAATCCTGACCAAGGTTTCCTCAAAACTTGGTCGAGGGCCAACAGGCCCCCAACACTCACCTGCAACTCATATCGAGTCACTCAAGTCTGGGTAATGTCGCTTTGAATGCTTCAAGATTCACTCGAGCTACCTCGACTTGCTGCTTCGCCTAAGACTCCTGCTTAGCAAGATGCTCGATTTTCTACACTGTAACAGGCACTTCCAGACGTTGTTCCACTGTCGCAGCCACTTGGTCTAGTTGCGAGTCTTGTCCTTCAATTTCCTCACACACCTTACAAGATTCATCCTCAACAGGTTGTAGTTTTTGCGCGACTTGCATTACTCTTCCATGGATGGCAGTAATCTATTGATGTACTTCACACTACTCTTGTGATATTTTCATTCTCTTGACTACAGTGAGTAACTTCCTCTCTGTCTGTTGTTGTGCCTCTTGTAGTTTTGCTTCCAACTTCCTTAGCTCTGGATCTTCTACGAGGCTTTCATAAGTCTGCGCACTTATGTTGCTCAACTATTTTCACTCTAATGTGAGGGCCCTTATCCTTATTAATGTGTTCTTAGCAGCTTCCTCCCTCTGATCGCGCACTTCTTGTGGGGTGCTTGGTACTTCTTGGACTTCCAAATCTTCTATCCACGCTTGAATCTACTGGATGGTCTCAGGGAGCTTTGCCACTTGAGCCTCAACCAACTATTGTTCCTCCTGTGCCAAGCCTGACACAGAGCGAAGTGCTTTATTCATTTCTTCTATAACCATAGTTTTCTCTGCGAGCATCTAGTCCTTTTCTTTCTGCAGCTTCGCTTTGTCCTCCTCGAACATCACTCGAAATTCATCTCTCTCATTTTCATAGGCGGTTACACAATACCGCGCTACTCGTAGTTGCTATAAGACTTCCTCTTTCTCTTGTTTCAATGATTTTGTAGCCTTCTCCCTTTCTTCTTGGAATTTCTGGAGTCGAGCCTCAGTCGCATCTGTAAGTCTTCTTAGTCAGGGGGGCTCATCCCCCAATTATGCAACCTGTGACGAAGAAGGTGCAGTAGGTATTGCACGTACTGACTGAATATCTTGTTGTATTTCTTTTAATTCCTTCTCGACCCTTTCATACAAATCCTCCTTCTTCGCTCCATATCTCTGCAATATATCATTTGAAGCATCCTCCATGGCTCTGTGGACTAGACTGATGTCATATTCTGTGAGCATGGCCTCCATCTAGGGCTTACTAGCATGCGTCTTCTTTCTTGTTGAAGGTTTCTATGATGAAATATTCCTCTTATGTGGTGTTTCAGTAGGGTGATATTTCGGCGGTGTAGCTTCACCTTTTCCTTTCTTTTCTCCTTCATCCCCTCCTCCTTGTCCATTTTCTTGGTCTTCTCCTCCTCCTCCTCCTGCGGGCGAGCCAGATCCATTTTCTTCAGAGGGGTTGTCCTCTTGATCAGTCTCCATATTTTGGACTTCGTCTTTTTTCTTTTTCTTCTTCGCACTAGACTATCTAGTATGCTCGACCCGGGTGACCAAAGGTATTCCTATCATGTTAGGGTAGGAGAGTTCTGCATCATCGACTAATACAAGGAACTCCTCTGTCCATTCCTTGGTGATCTGATCCATGCCCTCTTCAGTCAGCTTGTAATATGTTTGAAACTCTTTCTTCCTCTCATCTCTACGTGCAGTGATATATATAAAATGTTGATCTGTCCAGAACTTCACAAAAGGTCAATATTATTGCAAGGTGTGCGGTGTCATGTGAGGAAATTCTTCAATGGAAACCTTCGGTTGCTAATAATATGCATGGAACACAACATTTGACTACCATTTCTTCAATATGTCATTGGTGTACCACAAGGTAAAGAACCTAGTGGCCAATGACTCTAATGGTTCGATCTCCGGAAAGGTGGCTCCTTCAATCATTTTCCAAGCGACAAATGCGATCAAAACGAACATCCATCTGAAGTGGAACTCGCATCCCTGAACCTGAGCTTCGTGACAATATTTCTCAACTTCATTGACGAAGTAACTCTCCCAATTCATTTGCATGCCCTCCACACATTTTCCTGTGAGGTCAACCACAAACCTGGTGACCTATGTGGGGTGGTTCTTTCTTACGATATTGTTATCTATGAGTTTGAAAGTGAGGCGCACTGCACCATCCTCGATATAGGCTACCTTGTAGCCTCTATTTCCTTTTTCAACTATGCTATGTGCCTCCTTAATGCACTATGCCAGGGAGCGGACCAAGGCCTTCCCTAGGAAAACTTTCTGAGGGTCAAGTCCCTTCATGCTTAATCCTGTGATCAATTGGATCAACGTCGGATCCACAACAATCCGTCAGTCAAGCCATAGGTATCCTCCATGGTAGAATGACAAGAGGAGTTTAACGAAAGCATTAACCTCTTGGTGGCGGCCAAAATGGGGAATCTTCATCACATTGAGCACATTGGACTACACCAACTCCTTAATCCATGGATGGGAGACAATGCAAGGCTTCTTCCCAATCGACTTCGTCCAGTATCTATGGGGTGCTAGCATAGTGTAGTTCTTTCTATCTCCAAGGTTGAAGTCATTGTTCTTCAGCAGCAAGATCTATCTGAATTGGGTCCCAACTATGTGTATTCCCTTTGAAATGTACGTGGTCATCAGAGTGTACTCATAGTCTCATGGAATGTTGTCACGGTTAACTGTGCCAACCAATGGTGGGATATAGTATGGTAAGATTGATGGGATTTGCTTCGCATTAGCCAGATCACCGCGATTCTTACTTCGTTGCTCAGTTGCAGGATTAGTACGGCCAGAATGTCGTCCAATCGAAGGGGAATCCTATAGTCCCTTGGTCAACGATGCATGGAAAACTTCAAACATATATTTATCAGCCATAAACTTCTTAATAACTTCCTCGACGAAATTCTCTAACTCAGTGCCCTTACCTAATATTCTCACTTTTAAACAGACGGGTCAGGGTAGGAGAATGGAAAGGCAAGGTAGACAAATAGATGTCGATGTCTAGCCTCTGAAATCACAGTTCGACGCAAAATCAGTTCTATGATAGCTCATTTAATCACGGGTGGAAAAAAGTGGTCCCGATGCAGTGACCAATGGGTTAAATAAGCGAGCGTCATAAAAAAATTCTCAAATGGGTAGGCCTGCTTCCATCAATGTGAATATGTCCATTATGGCGATGTCTCAACATCCCAAAAGAAATCCATCCTCCCATAAAAAAAAATTCTAGCCGTTCTGGAGCATCGTTCTAGTTGGTGTGGCACCTCCAATGGTCATATAGCTTCTCCAGGGTGAGGTCCCATTCTGCATGATTCTACTATTTCGGCGAGGTTCAAATCATGCAAACCTATCTCCTATGAAGTCTTCCATCTATTCTTTGTAGCTTCCTGTACCTCTTCTGACTTGGATTTCTTCTTATTGAGCTTCCTTGCTTTCTTTCCTGTGATCTGAGTTCCTCTAATTGTTTCTTGAATGTTCTTTCCATTCTTATTCTTATCTTCTCCTAGCATGGTGACTTCGCACTGATGATGTGATCTCACAGGTTCTGAAGTTAATATCCCTTCTCTTACTACTTCTTGGGTGGATATACTTATTTCTTGCATGGATAGGCCCTTCAAACCTTCTTGCGTTCATTCAATCTTTCTAGCTAATTCTCTTGCCTTCTGTTGCTTCGACTTATCCTCTCATTCTTCTATTAATTGGTCTATCTTTCTGGCTATCAAATCCCTTAGTTATTTCATTTTATTTTATGTAGCTTCCTCCTCTTATTTCCTACTGATCTGATCTTTTGCAATCCAAGTCTTACCTAACAAAACTGGGAAAGGGGCATTATTCTCAACAAACTTAATGACTTCAAATTCATCTCCAGTCAATGTTCCATGAATAATAATCGATATATTAGTAACTCTTCCACATAGGGTTATCATCTTTCCTTTAAACAAGCCTATCCTTCCCAATGAAGGCACCACATCAGGCTTTTCCAAAATTTCCCAAGTTTCTTATGTCATAATATTTACTTGTGTTTCTTCATCCAAGACACAGTCTATGTCGAAGTCTTATATTCTTTCACTTATGTGCTATTTTACTTTCAGGATCTTTGGTAAGCTGACATCTTTGTGATCTTCCCTCATTTATTTCAAATATAATAACATAGTCTGAGATTTCTCTGATTCTTTCTCTTTGTGATTCTCTAACATGCTCTTAGTCTCTTAACATTCTTCATAGTTTTTTTCTCTCATGTTCATGCTTTAAACTTTAGCAATCATCCTTGGACAATCCTCATCCTCATGACCAACAATTTTACAAAATAGACAAATAGGACTTGTACCAGGACATTCCTTAGCAATATGTCTTGGTATTATGCAGTTATAACATAGTTTCAATCCTCTCTTTCTTTTAAGATTTCCCCAACCTCTCCTGTACTGTGCACTAGGATCACAGTGTTGGACCTGCAATCTGCAAAAGTTCTTTCTAGGTTCCTGCGTCCACTTATTAGTCCAAAAATTCTTTCTATTCATAGGAATAACATATATTTCTTCATTTCTGTTAGCTTTACTTAGATCAAATATTTCTTCCAACTATGCCCTAGGAATAACATATATTTCTTCATTTCTATTAGCTTTACTTAGATCAAATATTTCTTGTCAATTATGCTTTCCATCTGCGGCTTTTCAGCTACAGGCATTTGTTTTTTCCATTGAACCTCTTTCTGTTCCTCTGCTCCTGCTTCTTCAGCTTTGTAAGGGTACAAATCTACAACGTTGAATATCGATGAGATTCTGACCCCATCGGGTAATTCAATCTCATATCCGTTTGCCCCAAATTTCCTTATGACCTTGCACAGTCCAATCTTTTTCATCTTTATCTTATTATGCGTTCCCCTTGGGAACCTCTCCTTCCTTAGATGTGCAAGAATCAGATCACCAACTTCAAATTGAAGTTCTCGCCTATGTTGATCTGTTCTCCTCTTGTATTCTTGACTTGAACTCTGCAATCGCTCCTTAACATGGTTGTGAAGCTCCTTCATTCCTTCTGCAAAGTCCTCTACACTGGCACTCCTGAATTCATTTTTCTCTGAATCTTTCAATTCAGAAACTCCCCTTGGCTACATTCCATATACAATCTGGAATGGACTCTGCCCTGTGCTTCTATTGAGTGAATCATTGTAAGAAAATTCCGCCTATGGAAGAATGTGATCCCACTGACTGTGGTGTTCAGTCACTAAGCTCCTCAACAAATCTCCCAAGCTCCTATTTACGACCTCTGTCTGTCCATCCGTCCGAGGATGATATGCTGAGCTGAAAGAAAAACTTGTCCCCAACTTCTTCCATAAGGTCCTCCAGAAATGTCCCATGAACTTTTTATCTCGATCAGAAATGATACTCTTTTGCAAGCCGTGAAGTCTGACGACTTCCTTGAAAAACAGGTTCTCAATATGAGTTGTGTCACTGGTTTTCTGGCATGGTATGAAATGTGCCATCTTTGAAAATCTGTCGACTACCAAAAATATCGAATCACATCCTCTTTGTGTCCTTGGCAGTCCCAATATAAAATCCATGCTCATTGCATCCCGTGACCTTTTAAGTATGGGTAATGGTTGATATAACCCTATGTTATGCCTTTTTCCTTTCATGTGCTGACAAATTATGCACCTATCCACAAATTTCTTAACATTTATTCTCATCCCTGGCCAATAATATGAGCTATAAAACTTTGAGAATGTCTTGTCATGACCGAAGTGTCTGGCCAATCCTTCACTGTGTTTTTCCTTCAACAGGTTCTCCCTCATGGAGCATTTTGGAATACATAGCTGATTTCCCCTAAACAATAATCCATCTTGGATCACGTATTCAGTCCATTGGCTTTTGTCTCTGAGAATTGGATTCTCATATGCCTCATATGCTTCCTTGAATTTTGGATAATCAGTATATTTCTTTGAGGTTATCAAAACCCAAAGTATTGACTCTGAATTCCTGCATAAGGAAACATTTCCTGCTCAAAGCATCAACAACTTTGTTAGCAGTTCCAGAAATATGTGTAATCACAAAAGTAAAATTCTGCATGAATTCAACCCACTTAGCATGCTTTTGGTTCAACTTCTCCTATCGAGTCACGAATTGCAAAGAGTGATTATCGTTGTACAAAAAAAACTCTTTGGGAACCAAATAATGTCTCCATTTCTTCAGTTCTTGTATGACTGCATAGAATTCCTTGTCATATGTGGAGTACTTAATATTCGCTTCATTTAGTTTTTCACTGAAATATGTGATCGTCCTGTCATCTTGTCTTAAAACCACTCCAATTTCAAATCCACTCGTGTCACACTTGACCTGGAATGTCTTGCTGAAATATGGCAAAACCAGAATTGGTTGCTCAGTGATCTTCTTCTTCAGCAACTTGAAACTCTTCTCTGCTTCCTCCATCCAGTGAAAAGATTTATGTCTTTTCTTCACCGTATCCATAATTGGTGCGCTAATTCCACTAAAGTTTCGGATGAATTTCCTGTAAAATATAGCCAAACCATGGAAGCTTCGAACTTCAAACACAGGTCTTCGGCGATGGCCAATACTTAATCGCCTTTACCTTTTTTGGATCCATTTTCAACTCATTTGCAGAGATAACAAAACCCAAATAAATGAATTTCATCCTCATAAATGACGATTTCTTCATATTGATCAGCAATTTCTCTTGCTGTAATCTCCTCATTACTGCAGCTAAATGATTTAAGTGCTCTGCTTTTGTTTTGCTGAAAATTAATATATCGTCAAGATATACAATGACGAATTTCCCAATGAAATCCTTCAGGACTTCGTTCATCAACATCATGAAAGTACTGGGAGCATTCGTTAAGCCAAATGGCATGACAAGCCATTCATATAGCCCCTCATTCATCTTGAATGTTGTCTTCCATTCATCACTTTCTCTCATTCGAATTTGATTATACCCGCTTTTCAAATCAATCTTTGAAAAAACAAATTCTCCACTCAAGCAATCCATCAAGTCGTCCATCCTTGGCAATGGAAATCTATATCTGATGGTAATCATATTGATTTCCCTTGAATCTGTACACATTATCCAGCCTCCATATTTCTTTGGGTTGAGCAATGTTGGAACAACGCATGGACTCAAGCTCTCTCGAATCAATCCTTTGTCCATTAAGTCCTAGACCTGTCTCTTAACTTCTTCATTTTCACGCGGCGTCAACCTGTATGCATATTTGTTTGGAAAACTGGCTCTAGGTATAAGATAGATATGGTGGCTTATACTCATGATAGGTGGCAATGAACAAGGTAGTTCATCCACTACTATATCAACAAACTCTCCCAGCAACTCCTGGATTTCTTCTAGTAAATCATCTATCTTCGTACTGGTCAAAACAATTTTGGGCTTCCTGACCACAAAACATTGTGTGTCCTCCTTCTTCTTAACCTCATCAACAAGTTCCTTCCCACTCATGAGAAGTACAGTGTCACTCATTTATGTTTTCACCTCTTGGTTCTTAATCGGCAACAACATGTGAGTCCTACCATTTTTTTCCAGGGTGTATGTGTTCTTTCTCCCATCATGAACCATGTTTCTGTCATATTTCCATGGTCTACCCAGAAATAGATGACAAACATCCATGGGAATGACATCACATAATATTTCATCTTTATATCCTCCTATTTTAAGTTCAACTAAACATTATTTAGTGACAATTACCTGATGTCCTTTTTGTAGCCACGAAACTCTGTATGGGCTTGGATGTACAACAGTCTCCAGTTCCATCTTTTCTACCATCTTTGTAGATATGATATTGTCTATGCTACCGCTGTCCAATATGACTTTGCATACTCTATCTTTAGTTTTGCAAGCAATATGAAACAAACTGTTTCTTTGGGTTGGGTTCTCTGCCTCCTTGTCCGGCTTCAAGAGAACTTTCATCATCATCAAAGACCTTCCACCCTCAGCGTCTTCTACCTCGACATTCCATCCTTGAGCTTTGGAAATGTGAGTTTCACCACCATATCTCTTCTTATCCGGACACTCATAGGATTTATGTCCGATTTTTCCACAAACGAAGCATTTCACTTCACCTCCTCTACCTCTTCCTCTTCCTCTGGCTCGAGGAAAAGTATTTCTATCAACATACCGCCTTCCTTGTGAGCTTCCTCCTCTCTCAGGTTGAGTTTGAGGTTTCTTCCCCTCTTCTTTAGGTTTCTGAGTTCTGTCTTGGGCAATTGTCTTGCCTCTGGCTTGACTTCTACCTCGGCCTCTTTGACCTTGCTTCTGGCTCATCTTCTCTTCATCTTTCAGAGCCATATGATAATCATCTTCCACATTTTGAATGGTCATCATGCCCATCTCATCTTGAATGTCATATCACAGACCATTCATGTACCTAGCAACTTTTTCATCATCACTTTCCCGATGACCTGCCCTGATGTTTATCCTGTAAAATTCTTCAGTGTATTCCTTCACTGACATCATCTTCTGTCTCAAATTCTGCATCCTCCGAAACATAGTGATTTGATAATCCCTAGGTATAAATTTGGCTTTCATTTTTTCAACCATTCTGTCCCAGCTCTTGATTTTCTACTTGCCCTTGCAGTGTCTGTCAACCTCCAGTTGATCCCACCATAGTGCTACATGCCCTTTAAGTCTAGTAAAAATATGTTTGACTTTCTTATCTTCCTCGACATCCTCATAGTCGAAGTATTTGTCTAGATCTCTAATCCAGTCTAGAAGCTCTTCAACATCCAAGTTTCCCTCATACATGGGAATGTCCATTTTTTCTCTGGAAGTTATCCTTGCGGTAGCCTTGAATAGGCGTTTGTCTACAACATCTTCGACTGAAAATTCATCTCCTTCATTTCCAGCTTCATTTTCACTTTCATCTTTGCTGATATACCTAGCATCGACTGTGCGCCTTTTTGTTGTCTCCATGGCATCAAGCCTGGCATGTAAATCACGCATTTCTCTTTCCACTGTTGGATCCGGCATTGGCCTATCTCTTCTTCTTGGCGGCATGGCTGAATTTTTTTCCTCTTTTCTCTCTACTACAGAAAGAAAAGAATTTGTTCTATTCTCTAATACCACTTGAAAAAAAACCCCTCTGCCCTCGGGCTGAGATCCGCACAGGATCGACCTTCTTCGAATCCGCAAAACTGCAATAGTTCTTTCGGGCCCTCACTGGAACCCCACGAATCTGATCCATAGGACCTTCGTGAAAAACCTGCCCTGCACAACTAACTCCAGGCGCGAGCCTTACATCTCCATGCGAACACAACCGGGCCTTAGCGCAAGTGCTTTTCTCCACTCGCGAATTCGTGAATCGATGACCCTCGACTCCCCTTTCGCTATTTGTCGATACTAGAGATTGCGATATGGGTATGGATATTGCCTTGCTAGCGCCTCTACAAGCGACCACCCGCTAAGGCTTAACTATAACAACCCTCGCAACTCGCACCTTCACAAGTTGGAGTTTTCAGCCCTTGTGCTCCTCCTTTGTGAATCCTCGAGACGCGATAAATCAACAAAGGGTTGACTCCTTCCTAGGCAATGCGTGTCCAGCTGCCTGTCGCCTGCTTCTACCTTTTTTTGGGTTCTTGTTGCTACGCCACCTGTCAACCATGTGGTCCCCACCTAGTGGATGTGCCACGTGTTCGCACGAGCTCTCGCGCTCGTCACTTCGTGACTTCTGCAGTCGAAAAGAATTCCTTTCAAACCTCGAACCCCCGAGACGTGATACCCGTTGGAGGTTCTGATCCAATAGTCCTACCATGGATGGGATCCAATGGTTTGGATCTCCTTCCTTGCTCCTCGCAGCTTGAAACTTCATGCAAAACCAAGAATTTGATCTGGCCTCCAAAATCACGAACCCCGAGTTCGCGATATGATCCAACAACGTGGGTTGAAAGGAGATCAATGGCTCATATTGACCCTCGTATCCTGGGTGATGGGTTTCACCGGCCTCTAACCACTTTGCAACTCTACAAGATCCAACGACTCTCAAAAATTCATACTTCCTTCACAAAATCCTCTCACCATCCATACGGCTCCACTGGATCCTACGGTCCTCATGACCTCGCAAACTCTCCACGAAGAATTCTGGCTGCCTGATTCACTTCTAAATGGCTTCTGTCCAACGACTAAGTGTTCTCCCCATCTGAACTTGACCTCTGTGAGATAATTTTGACCTCCATCTCCCTTTGAACACTTAAAAAGTGTTATCCCTCCTGAGATTTCACTTGCAAACTCAAGTTTCCAATCAAAAGAACCCTGCTCGCATTCCTTGCGGAAAACTTTCAAATAACCTTCGATTATTTGAGTCTTCGACTCTTTGCACTCTTTGCAACAGTAGTCCTTCAAATTTCCCCTTAGTTGATAAATTCTAATACTTCCACCAGCCTACGCACACATTTCATGACTCTGTGCTTCTCCTACACTTCTTCTGGTATGAGAACAATGATATCTCTCCTGAGCTTTCTGAGATAAAACTCAGACCCTCGTCAACGCACACCTTGCGGACGTTCACTGCACTCCTTGCAGGAACTCTCAGGAAGAGAAATAATTGAAACTCATTCTCCTTCTCTCTCAGACTTCATACATTCAACATGAAATCATACATATGACACAACATTGAGATAAATTCATAACAGAGAAACAAAGAAACTGTAAACATACCATTTAACTACTGTAAACAACAAGCATCATAACACCATGAAAATTGAGCAAAAGCTTCATATATTAACTCAAGTGTTCTTGTACATGGGTTCTTCTCTACATATCTCTGCTACAACTCTACAACTTATCAATTCTAAAAAAAATGATAATGTTCCTCTCTTCTCTTCTCTACTACTACAATGATACAAGGGTGAGGGTGTCTATATCTGTTTTCCCTCCTTCACTTCTAAACTGTCTAATCTAACATTCATATCTACCTACTTTACATTAACAAACTTAAATGCCTATTACATCAGCCAAATGAGAGTAATTTCTCCATATCTGTTCATATATCCAAGACATAAATGAAATTACACTCCTCCTAGATTATTACATTAATGCTTTAGTTTCAAAATTCAAAAATGTTTTCATAAAAAATGTGCTCCTTTTTTTCATCTGTGTGTCCAGTTGTTCCCTTGGCTTGGCGTGTGCTTCGAATTTATGCAATTCTCCTACATTAAAACCTTTAGTTGCTAATAATATGCATGGAACACAGCGTTCGACTGCCATTTCTTCAACATGTCGTTGGTGTACCACAAGGTAGATAACCTACCAACTAACGACTATGATGGTTTGATCTCTGGGAAGGTGGATCCTTCAGGAATTTTCCAGGTGACGAATGCGATCAACATGAGAATCCAGTTGAAGTGGAACTTGTATCCCTAATCCTGAGCTTCGTGATAGTCTTTCTCAAGTTCATTGACAAGGTAACTCACCCAATTCATTTTCATTCCCTCCACACATTTTCCTGCAAGGTCCACCACAAACTTGGTGACCTATGTGGATTGGTTCTTTCTTACAATATTGTTAGCTATGAGTTGGCAAGAGATGCGCACTATGCCATACTTTATAGAGGCTACCTTGTTGTTATTGGATAAATCAATAGGTGCAGACACTAACCAATCTCCCTAGATCCACCTGGATCTAGAACAATGCAAGATAGAACATGACTCTTTCCCTGGATTTTGACCATTGAATTAAATAGGAGGCAAGAAAAAATGACATACCTTATTATCACTTCCTATGGTCTTTGTTTCTCTCGCTTCACTCCAGTGCTCTCGTGTAGTCAAGACCAAGACAACACAAACCAACCAAAGTGAATAAATCACAATCTATTCAACGGTCAATCTATGTATATGATCAAGGAATTATACAATAAAGTGGAAATAGATTTATGGGAAAGGGACATATTACTGTATCATATTGATGGAAATTAAAGATTACAACCTAAGCCTTGATGTCGCAAAATTCCTTTAGATGGCCCTTGGCTCTGACACACACACTTGCTCACTTGCATAAAGAAGATCAACCCTTTTGGATAAACTTGCTGGAGTCTCCAAGTTGCTGTAACTCCAGTCCTTCACACAATTCTTTCACTAATTCTCTAATGAATCTTGCTTAACCTTTTCCATGAGAATTCCCTCAATATATAGGAGAGAATGAACTAGTTACTTGGATAAGAATGATCCCACAATATCTGGGAATCTAGTACAAGGATAACCATTCGAATGCCAACCCAACCTTCTAGAAGATTCCCTTCTAGAAGCATTGAGAATTCATCTTTTTTCATGCTTTAGGAAGAGTTAGCACCCTAGCAGTTCAACACAGTGTGAGAAGTTCGCACCCTRGCTTAAGGTAGCCTACGAGAATMATACATTCTCTCACCCTAATATATTAGTCGCYTGCGAACCTTCTTCAAAAATGAGTTTTCTGGGAAGAGATAAAAGTAACTTTTCTCAGGAGAAAGTTCTTATGAAGAGMCTGAGTACACCATCATCARTACATCATCATGAGGACCAAAATCATGGGTAATAGAATGCCCCCCAAATTATGAGGTTGGAACCAGTGAYAGCCAAAAGACTTTGTAAGATGCATGTGTGTGTCAAAAACTAGGAGCACACCTAATCGGAAACCTGCGCACAACCAAGCATCTGCAGAATATCATATATACCAATTCTKAGGCAGGCATTCCCATACTCAGATCATAGACTGATGAMATTATAGACATGGKTCATGGCCACCAATCATACACTGTGGATCCATGCCGTCAAAATATAGCATAGCCACCAAGAATACACCRTGGATCTATGCAAGAAATTTCAAATTAAGACGACATAGCCAYGAGATATACACAGTGGATCTATGTGTCACAAATTATACATACGCCATCGCAACCTGGACAAAATAGATGATATCTARGGTCTTCAATMTCRTCGCCCAAAGTACGAATCTGACCATGTGATTACATGTGTTGAAGTCGAACATGGCAGAAACCACTTRATTATCGGTCATTGATGAAACCGTTAACAAGTGCGAGGGAAATCACCATTGATATCAATGACTCCCAAGKTACTCTAGTACAATCCATCGAGTGTGAATGAATGAGTTGAAGTCGAACATCCGATGGAATMTTTCGATTAGGGGTCAATGATGTAAACCCACTGTCGAAAGCGAGGAAACCTGCCATTGAGGCATGYAAGCTCCAAGGTACCAAAGAATTTCTAAGTCTTGATTCCGGATAATGAGCTGAAGTCGATGGAACAAAAMTCTTTACARRAGGGCCTTGATGCATCCCCCATCAATGACACGAAATGASTAAYAGATTTTKAAGGTGAAACATAGTATGATGTAAATTGAACTGGACACAGGGAAGGCCGACACAGAGAGAATGGATAACTGCAGAYGGMTGACTCAATATAYGTTTCAGATGGACTTCTCTTGAACMTATGAACGACACGACCAATGATTTGGCAACATTGACTCAAAGACGACACAGGGAATGACCTTGTAGAAAATCRAACGAGAGACAAATGGATTTCCCAAACCAGCTTCAAATGATGAATAGCGGGTGTCATGTTAAAGAGMGACACTTAYTGCCAATCAATAYGAAGATGAAAAACATATCCCTTTCCCAAATTTTCCCCCACCATTTCTGGCRAGTACCTCTTTATTTTTATGCAAGCTTGAGGAGGATAACATATGCTTGTTGATGTAAGCTCATCCTTCGKATGAGTCCCTCGGAGTATGTTTAACRAACCCTAAGAAGGAGTGGTTCGGTCCCATCATGRGTCTRTCGATGTTTGTTTWACGAGTCCAAATATAGAAAACTCRAAGGTTTTTCAAGATTATAGAGTTTGGAAAAACACTTAAAAGAGAACTCTCTCAGTTCCTTTTTCGTAAAATAGCCTGGATGAGACCGAAAAAGAGATAAATTATCGCTCACYAGACGCTTACTTCAAATACTTTATCGAGCGTAAAAATAGCAAGGTCGCTCGGCGATCTTTTCATTTTTAGAGAGTCTAAAAAGAGCTTAAAGAGGACTCTTGGGGGGTTCMTTTTTCGTATAACCTTGTTGAGCCCGAAAAATTGATAAAAGTATGCTCGATCGCATTCTCATGTATTTACGAGTGMAAGAACAGACAAAKACCACGCTCGAGGTTTTTATATAAAAACCATAAAACAAAAAAAACAAGCGATAACAAAGAAAAACATGTYCGTAGCCCTGTATGTGATCATCAAAGTCATCACRCTTGCAATAKTTACACTCAACATGACATTAGGGATTAGGGTTTAATCAATAAATAATCATAAAAAACCAAAATGATATAGTAAAAGTAAATAAAAKGAGTAAATACTCTTTTTACCACATCATTTTTACATTTCCACTATTGAGCTCAAAAAACCCCTCTTTTACCCTCCAAGTTCGGYGTCAGATTGYGGGAGCTACGAGAGACCATTCAGTGAGTYKTCTGCGACAGTTAGGTAGACTCTTCRTCCTTAACACTTTCATGGTTTAATTTTGTAATTTCATTGGTTAAATTTYCAGTTTTAAGTTKATTTTCCAAGCCCTACATGCGCGCTGCCATTCTCGTAGGCAGGMTATAYGGGGCCKKCAAGAATGATGCATTCTCGCAGGTGAGCCTAAAKCCACCTGCAAGGTTCTCGCACTATGCACAYAGGGCACCTGTGAGAACCGCAAAGCCCAATTTTTTTTTAAATTTTTACCCAATGAAAAAGATCCAAAGCATGAAAAAAGTTGTTAATCCTCTTATTGTGTTCCTTATGCAAATAATTGGCCATCAACATGGTGCTTSAGTGGCGCGAAAGGGAACATGAAGAGGATAATGCAATGGCYRAAAATCATCCACCTACCATAGCTTCTTTGAGATACTGTGGGCTCTTGAAGTACTTTCRCATCCCGGGCATGAGGGCCCAAGTCAGACTATTAGAGTACCTGGTGCGTATGTTGGACCCTGATCAGCARGTGTTTCATGTGGGGGTCCACACATTGTCCTTAGACATTGAGGACATTTAATTTTTGACTGGTTTGTCATGGMGGGGGTACTATGTAAGCCTGACAGGTAGTAGAGGTGGTGGGCTAAAGATGAGCAAGTACTGCAATTTACACTGCGTTCCCAAGGCTGAGAGAAAGAAAGGAAAAGTAGCTATCTGGGGGGTAYGAGACTTGACCCTCCATACTATCCTTTTCACTATAGCTTATATGGCTGGGAKTTTTTCTCCTCATATGGYGTTACAGAGTTACTTCCAGTATGTTATTGAGTGTACTRAGCCTCGAGTGTTCAACTGGGCAGATGYTGTGCTTCGCAGTATAAAAAAGAAATTGACCAAATGTAGGCAAGGTGACCTGAAGMAATTCGGGTATGGATCTTTGCTGGTATCCTTCTTCCTTGAGCRGGTCCCATTACTGAGGTTACAGGTGGAGTGGAATTTAYCGRCTCCTAGGGATCCRYGTATGCTGAGATGGTGTCGGCTCATGGCCCGRCACRTAGCAGGACCGATCATCARATATGATGATACATTCTTTGACTAGCTTCAACCACAGATGTTGATGGTTGATGASTACGCTTATGATGGGATGGATTTCCRAGGAGATCCGGATTTTGTATTGCCAGAGGATGCTCAGTGGGGGGACCTTGGTAAGAAGTACACACCTTTTTTTTCTTTTCAAATWTTTTTGTGAATTTTTATCATATTCAAATGTTTTATATGTTCGTCCAAAGACTAATACAAAAATGTTTGTTGATAACATAGATGTTGGACCTTACAGACCTCCCGACACTTCTCCTATCCAGCRGCAAGGAGAGGTAGCGRMAGCACCATAGTATGCTGAGGATTATCAAGTGGTGGAACAAAATTTAGAGGGCCTGACTRCAAACATTCCAGACATGACTCTGGAAGAGGTTCCACGACGCGATCAATGTCATAYTGTAGGGGTATCAACATCTATGAGTCGAMTGMTTCGTAGGGTTWCTAGGGMAKTCATGTGTTACTRTGAACGTCATCCATGACATCACTTTGTAGAAGMTATGACCTTCAAATTTTGACATTTTGGTCTTCGGACAAAATTTTTGTAAAAACTCTTTTATATCATTATATATACAGRCGGCTTCTACCGGTTTACTTTATATTGTGTGAATTTYGATGTGATTGATTTATAAATGATTCAAATGTCTATCCAATACATAATTAGCCAATGCATCTGTTAATGYATTTAGACATATAGGAATATGTTGATATTCAATGTGATCAAAATAATGTTCCAAGAGGCRAATTCGCAAATACAGCCGTAACAATGTAGGACTTCGAATAGAGTATATATTACTTAACTATAGTACTACAAGCTGCGAGTCAAGTAGCACAACCAAATGACGAATTCTGAGCGAGATAACATCAACCAATAATTCAATAACGGCSCTATACTCTGCAATAWTGTTGGTTGCACGGCCGAGGCACACACCTCGTAAAGATACAAGTTYGTTTGTTGGGGCATATATTGCCCATGCAGCRGAAGCAAGGTTCYGAGTACTACGACTAGCACCATCAGTGAAGCCAATATAGGGTAGTGAAGAYGCCGACATMTGGAAATCAAACACAACATCACATAAGGGCAGAGACCAGATAACGACAAAAGAAAKCTATWGTAKCACAYACAAAGTATGATACATTAGAATAAAAGTACTTATGCACAGATGATTTATGCATAGTACTTCTTCAAGTACAACCCATTCYTGGGTTCACTCAAAGGGATACCATCGTAATCTACCAACTCATATGCTCCCTTTTCCAAAACTCGGYGAATAATATAAGGACCTTGCCACATGGGTTTGAATTTTCCATCTCCTAACACATCTYGATCCTGTTCATAGAGAAGAACAAGATCACCTTTGGAGAAAACAMGAGGCTTGACATGCTTGTCATATTGGGCCTTGACACRTTTTTTCTGGGCTTCTATTACTAGAGTGGCATCATGTCGAGTTTCGTCTAATCGCATAAGATACAATAGACGTTCTTCTTCAGCAGAAGTGTTGGGTAGGAGTTCAACAKCTAGCTTCAGAGAGGGTATCTYGCATTCTATAGGAAGAATGGMTTCCACACCATAGACTAACCGAAAAGGYRTAAACCCAGTAGCAGACTTGACAGATGTCTGGTACGCCCACAATGCYAAAAACAACATTGTGTGCCAACTTGTTTTATGAATCCCTATCATTCATCTAAGMATAGTTATGAGAACTTTTTTAATCRCTCCGACTTGAYCATTAGCTTGTGGATAATAGGGCATTGAGTTATCATGGAGAAGACCCAACTTTTYCGTAAGTTCAGACATCATAAAATTCCTAAAGTGGCTACCGTGATCAGTGACGATAGCTTGGRGAACACCAAAATGAGCTATGACGTKATTAAAAAGAAATAAGGTTGCGKTCTTTCCAGTGTTGTCAAATGTCGGCATCACCTCGRCCCATTTCGTAAAGTAATCAATGGCTACAATGATGTAACCATGCCCCCCGACCGAGTGAGGGTGACATGTCATGAAATCGATGCCCCATTTCRCAAAAGGACCAACTGAGACCAAAGGGTGAAGAGGAGCAAGATGTGAYCGAATTTTCTGATTGTAGGTCTGGCAGGCRTGGCATTTCTGAATGACAATAATGCAKTCGTTAAACAAAGAAGGCCAAAAATACCCTRCGCGTAAAATCTTTTGGGCAGTAGCATACCCAAACATATGACCACCACATGCTCCAGAATGGCAGTGATTCAGATMTTTCTCGGCTTCGTCAAACGTTAKACAACGTYGAAAAACAGAGTCAATCCCCCGACGATAAAGTGTATCCCCGAGGATAATGTAYTGATGAGCTTGATAGCGTATGCGACRTCGTTCAGTACTAGACAAAGTAGGCCGAAAAKTCTGGGTTTGGAGATATATAATGATATCCCCATAMCAAAGATCATCAGTGCTAATAAGGAAAAGAGATTCATCGGGTAATGAATCAACTGCTACATTTTTCRTTGCARAGTGAGGAAAATCGCATATCAACTCARCRAAAACTAAGGATTTCTTAGACTTGGCGCGGTCRAATTCCAAGTCAAACTCCTGGAGTATCACAATCCATTTGGAGTATTTTCCCCCTAGCAATTGATGTGTCAAAATATGTTGCATAGGGTTGCAATGAGAAATCACCGTAGTCTTGCGTGAGAGGATATAGTGCCAGAAGCGTTGGACGGCTTGAACGACAKCCAAGGCCAATTTTTTGACATGTTGATACTTGATTTTAGTCRGTGTGAGACTCTGACTCAAGTAGTAAATAACATGTTCGTCGTGCGCATCATACTCTTGGACGAGAACCATGCCAATAGTGTACTCTGAGGYAGCAAGATAAAGGAAATAATCGCGACTGTAATCRGGAGGAAAGAGAATCGGAGTTCGCGTGAGGGACAACTTCAAAGCTTCAAAAGCATTGTTGKCAATGSTATCCCAGAMGAACTCTGAATCTTTCTTTAGTAGCCGCGTAAAACCAYGAGTGATTTCGGCATAATTAGGGATAAAACGATGAAGAAAGTTTKCTTTSCCCTGCAAACTTTGCAACTGGTGCAGTGTAGAAGGAGGAGGGAGATTAAGGATCACCTCAACCTTCAAAGGATCCACCCGGATCCCTTGACGCGAAATGATAAAACCTAGAAGACGGTCGGATTCCACAAAGAAAAYGCACTTATGAGGATTTAAACGTATCTGGTAGAACCGACAGTGAACGAAAATRGCCCGGAGGTGGGTTAGGTGATCGACTCTGYRCATAGAATGAGCAGGTAAATCGTCGAAATAGGGTTGAACGATATGCTTGATATCATGAAAAGCATAAGACATAGCRCATTGAAAAGTTGKGCCCGCATTCTTAAGACCGAAASGGAGTTTCTGATAGGCAAAAGTACCCCAAGGACAAATAAARGCAGTCTTATGTTGATCCTCAGGAGCAATGTTAATTTGATTATAGCCGGAGAAACCATCCATGAGAGAGAAAATTTCACTTCCGACGCAATCATCRACAATCTGATCGACGAAGGGGGTAGGAAAGTTGTCTTTGGGACAAGCTTTGTTAATATCCCTATAATCAACACATACACGAATACTACCTCCTTTCTTGTCAATTGGGACCRGATTGGAAACCCATTYTGTAAGAGCCACCRGATAAATAAAGTCAKCTTTCAGAAGTTTCTCAACTTCGAGCTTGACAACARCCGCTTTACGTGGGTGAACTRGACGAAGGCGTTTCCGGACGGGTTTAGCGYCGGGGTATGTCTTTATCTCATGTACAACAATTGTAGGGTCGATGYCTGGMATCTCTTYGTAGCTCTAGGMTAAGATGTCACGAAATTMTTTGAATAGAGACGTATAGGTGACTATTTCATCAGGAGAACACGAAGCTMTAATATGGACATTTTCGACAATCCCAGGTTTAATGGATATGTCAATGGGAATCGTGGGCGAGATATTACTTAAGTTACCTTCAGMAAACACATYGTGTGTAGTCGTGGGAACCTTCGACATGAMAACAAYGGTTGAMGGAGTCGAAATCGTTGGTAGTTCTCAAGAGTGTGTTGTTCYAKAAAGAGGATGGAATGATGATGCCMATCGTCCCAAGGGGTGTCCTCCAAGACGGGCATGATCATCTCGTCAGTGGGAAAAATAACATGAAAAGGATCGGGAGACAACTCATCAAGAGAAGGGGTAGAAGGTGTTTCCGATTGAATGGCMTGATAGGTGGACTCAACCGGACTTAACGRCATTTTATCGTYGTAACGAAGATGATCTCCRGGGTTAGGGACTATCCAAGGGTCGGAAGACGCAGGAAGTTCGTGAGGCACRGTGGAAATCATGTTGATAGAAKCAAYTGACAGGYGTGGAACATCAGGCGGTGGAATGGGGAAAGTACCCATTAACAAGGAGTCTTTTAAAAGGCCTACACCGACATTCTCATAACCCGGTGGGGTTTTAGCAATAAACRACACATTGCCAGTACRGGTATCAGAATTGAAGAAGGCAAGTTGGTCAACGGTAACAAYATTTCCTTGATGAGGGAAATGTACTACATAGAAAATTGTTGACACAACGRCGCGCATGGAATCGATYCAKCTACGGCCAAGTAGAAGATTCTAATCAAGGGGAGCGTYAAAGACYTCCACTTYGACTTGGACCRTTTTACCTTCTAACATGATGGGCAACAAAGGAAGAACACCGTAGGGATTAAAACCAGATCCATTGAAGGCTTTAAGAGTKTTYTGGGATCCATTCAAAGGAGGAGAGACAAYGACTTTCCAACAAGCAAGAGACATAACACACATCGAGGCACCCTCGTTAATAACGGTTCGGAAAATGTTTTTGTYGGAGACAACCACTTGTATTTGAAACRTGATTTGAGGAGGTAACCTTGGAATGTGATCTTCCAAGTCAAAGACTATCAAATTCRTATCTGTCGGGTCAATTCCACCTATAKCTTTCAACAATGCCTTCCRTTGTGCAGGACAAGACTGAAGAACTTCAAGGGCTGACATCGCTGAAGGTGCCTAGGCCAGATCTTCAACAATACTGTAGTTCTRGGCCGCACGAGCATGAGGATTGAAAGMCGATTTCTGAATGACACCCTTAGGGGGGGGTCGCAGAACTGTGTCAAGGCTCGGTCKTTCGAGATGAAGAGGACCGTTRGTAGGTGGAGTCGCTGCAGAGGGTTGTACCAAAGCAGGAGGTAAATCGTCAACCTTCTCCTTAGATGTAGAATAATCTTTGGCTCGAGTCRTGAGTGCAACGTTGTTCTGCTTAGAATCACCAGTACACATCAAAACATATGATGTCGTAGAAGAGGAGGGTTGGTCRTGAATGACCAACTGAGCTTGTTGTTGAGACRGGAAGAGTTGGGACAAGACARTCGTTGCAGGTGGTTTTGGAGCTCCTTRAAGGAACTTAGTGACCTCGRCACGTCGTGGAMAATCCTTCGTGTAATGATCATCACCAYAGATAAGGAAAGGGTATCRTGGTTTGYGCTTATCCCGATCTTCAACAGGAGTGGTTTTAGTTTKCTCTGCTTGATTATTATTTTTTCCCTCCATAWTCTTACCTCTCCCCTTTTTAGATTTKTTTTTACCGAMTGGGGTAGATTGGACAACATTTACCTCAGAAGTTTTGCCGGTGGGAGTGGCAGGAGACASARCATTTTGAACATTAGAATAAGAAGATTTAGGGTTTGTGCTTTAAATGGAATGTGATTGAGTTTGAGCAGTAMCAATCACACCATCAGCCGCATGCAAGGCARCTGAAGTAGTTGAAGTGTTGGAAGMATTAGGACGAGGTAAATAASGTAGTAAATCATAAAGAGTTCYCRTTTGTGAATAAAYGAGATCMAGATATTGAGCAYRACTTATCGCCTGCTCTTCCGTCACTACGCCACCYTTGGAAATCTCCTTACCGATTTYGTTCACAAATGATTTTGTAAACCATTMTGCCAGTAACTAATCGGGGAGYTCAAGTTTAATGAGACGTCATCTCCTTCGCCACTCATGGATGTGATCAGATATATGAGTGCCTTTGTTCTGTTTGAAGGAAGTCAAAATCTCGGTTCCCGTGTCATAATGGATCGGTAACTGGTAATGYGTAAGGAAAGCCATAGCGAGGGTATTGAAGTCAGAGAAGAAACCACGCRRCAATTCAATATACCACTTCGCAGCAGAACCTGTAAGGGGTCGTTGAAAAAGACGTAAACGAATAGAGTCATCCATCAAAGAGTTGGATGTGCACCATAGGTGAAAAGTCATAACTTGATTGTTTGGGTCCTCTCCCACTTTGTYGTYGAATTTAGGAATGTCCGATGGAAGCTTGGCTGGAATAACAGGCCATTGGGGAGAGTGAYGAATAGGATCATTTAAAATCCTATACAAATCCGRCAAATCCAAAGTAACGAGAAAAGGTAACTGTCRATTCACCTKTGGGTACTGGTGGCTTTGGGGTGGAAGCCGTGTCGGTAAACCAATAGGATYGTAAGCAGTCTRAGCATAATGGGAAGACCYAGAYAGAMTYGGTGGTGKTTGGAGAGGATAGTAGCTCCAGGGATTGTAACCTTGAGTGGGGACATGAGTTTGAGCATTCRGRCCCCAAATAGKATTGGGTATACCTGGATATGGTTGGCCTATAGTAGGGACAGGAAACTGCTKCCCCCCAGTCRTTTGAGGAGGATTTTKTATCATCTGATTCCAATACTTGGCCAAAGAGGGAGGTATATTTTGTCCAAAAGGTGGGGTTGGTCCCCCTAGCRTAGGCGRAGTTCCAACCGAAAGTTGTGTCCCAATCGAAGGTTGTGTAGTAATTGGAATGTGTCTGGTAAGAAGAAGTTGAATCATAYCACCTTGTCCACCAACGGGAATCTGCAAGTTTGGTGTAATGGACRGGATAGTGCCACTAGGATTAGGAMTGCCAGTGGAAGATAAGAAAGGTCTTCCAGAAGGAAATTTAGGGAGTGTCAGAATAAAACCGGGAATARGGTGCCCAGGAAAAGAAGGACCACCTGGAGAACTGGATGGGGTTTGCRAAGGTGTTGGAATAGAAGCATTCAACRCACGGTATCCGGGTGGTAGTGTCGGAGTGACATTGGGYATTCATTGTGTGTTTATCRGAGCAAGACCARYTGCAGTGAACCCGGTTGGGACACTCGTAGTATTCGTGAGATGGGCCATTTCGGCAGGGAYWGTAAAGTGATAAGTGGTAGTCAACGGTACAACATCTATCTCAGAAAACACCAGAGGGTTGATTTCGGAGACCACACRYGAACGAGGACCAAAAAGGTCCCTTCGGAAAACACCTGTAGACCAAAAAGGATCTTGGCCTTCTATGCCGGGAAAAGGCCCAATGGTTGATCCAAAATATGTAACAACTAATTCTCCGGAAGAATTCAGTCACATAAATGGTCGCTCAGAACCAGGGTGAAGTCGAAAATCCTCTCGAGTATTGGTAATTCGGAAAGGTTCTAGAGAGTCAGTTTGTTCCACTTGTGGTGTGGTGACGACTGTGGCTTCACTTTGCCGAGGAGATCCCTCAAGTGTACCTGTAGTCAAGGGTTGAGAACCGTCCAGATGCTCTGGAGATAAACCCTGCATTCTACATGAACGACATGGAGGATCTATTGTAAACGAGTGACAAACTTTGCAAAGAAAATCCTATGGTCAACTTTTAGAAACAAACAACACGCGTTAGTAAACAAAATCTAGGAAGCAACACCAAACAAACAAGACCTTCTAATTTCAAAGCCACTAGTTGGTGATGAAATCCAATGTCGCAACAACGCGATGAGAAGGGGCTGGGCTAGGGTGGAAAAGTTACGCTGACAACCTGCTTAATGGACTTACACCCTGGTGCAAGCTCCCACACATAATCGTGGGTATACCCTCCAAGGAGCTCGAGTGAGTTTGGTCAACGTCAATTATAGGTACCATGAAGACTTTCCCCTCCACAGTCACCTTGGGTAAGAACCTAGAAAGATAGGCCACTAAGGTCACCACCAACAACAATAAAGCCTGGTGGAACAGTCGACAGTCCGATCCACACGCAAGGGCAGGGTATCTATCCCACAATCAACTCAAAAGGATTCCACTCATCGTTGTGCGTATACCTCTGAGTGATCCCCATAATACGTGCAATCTCTACAGTGATATCAACAAAGCAGGGTGAGTAACTCTGCCAATATCAATGCGACCTAGTGTTTGACCCTTGTGTGAGAAGGGTTTCCCAGGACAAGATATTGCAAATGGAATTTAACACTCCCTAACACAAGATGTTTTTGTGTGTTTTGTGCTTTTGGAGAGTGTATCTCTCTTCCTACTCCAAAGCGCTAGCCTAGCTAAATGTTGGTGTAATAGAGCCCTAGAAAATAGTTACTAGATAAATTTGATGATTACGCAGTGTTATTAAGAGCTTTTGTTTACTCAAAGGTAACGGAAATGAAACTTATGTTGTATGACTCTGACCCAACAATGCAAGGATGAGAATGAAATATATCACTTTTCGTTCAATGACTCCTATGTATGGGAGAGAGAGAAAGTTTTCCAGATCAACCTTTAAAATGAAAAATTTCCTTTAAAGTGAAAATGTAAACAATCACTTATCCAATGACAATTATCTATTGTGTCTTTTCCAAATACTTCAACAATCTCAATAATTTGATTTTCAATGTTTTCTAAAACGAAAAGAATTTTTTGAAAGAAAAACTTTTTGTCCACTTTTCAAAAAGGACCCACACTATGACAGCGAGAGTACATAAAATAAAAAACCAAATGAATAATCAATGATAAACACCCAATCCACTCTTTCAACGAAAACAAAAATAAAGAGCAAACCAATATAGTCTTTTCCAATGCAAAAGAAAATGATCTTTCAAACCAATAAGAAAATGAGAAAAAACCAAGCACTCAACTTTCAACCAATCACTGGTTCTTAACTAATCAAACACACTTAGATTCTAAATTCAGAGAGAATGGTTTTGCCAAGAAAAGTCAAGAAACGAAAGTCAAGACACAAATGACAAGAAAAGCCTTGGAATCCTAAGACTGTTCATGCACGCAAACAAAAACAAGAAATATATCAATCAGTGGTCCAAGAAACTCTTATGAGGCAATCAAACTGATCTGGGCAGTTGAAAATACCAAAACTAAAATCCAAACTTTTGAAAAATGGTGTTCGTAGGCAGGCAATATTACACAGTGCGAGAATCACTGATTCTAGCAGGTGACCCTTGAGCAGGGTGCGAGAACCTCGCACTGAAACCTAAAGGCAGAGTGCGAACACTACCTATTCTCGCAGACTGCAATAAAGTACAGTGTGAGAATTCCTGAACATAATAAAAAATTTGAAAAATGAAGCAAAATTTAAAAAGGTCTCTGGACCCAGAGGGTCTAACAGGATATCCTGAAGACTCAGAGATTGATAGGACATGAGAAAAGTGAAACTAGAGCAAATGGCCACAGAAAAACATCAAAAACCACAAAGAAAATGGGATTGTTCCCCAGTGGAGTCGCCAATTTTGTTATTGGATAAATTTGTAGGTGCAGACACTAACCGATCTCCCTAGATCCATGTGGATCTAGAACAAAGCAAGACAAAACATGACTCTTTCCCTAGATTTTGACCATTGAATTAAATAGGAGGCAAGAACAAATGACATACCTTATTATCGCTTCCTATGGTCTTTGTTTCTCCCACTTCGCTCCAGTGCTCTCGTGTAATCAAGACCAAGACAACACAAACCAACCAAAGTGAAGAAATCACAATCTATTCAACGGTCAATCTATGTATATGATCAAGGAATTATACAATAAAGTGGAAATAGCTTTATGGGAAAGGGACATATTATTGTATCATATTGATGGAAAGTAAAGATTAGAACCTGAGCCTTGATGTCGCAAACTTACTTTCAATGGCCCTTGGCTCCGACACACACACTTTCTCACTTGCATGAAGAAGATCAACCCTTTTGGATAAACTTGCTAGAGTCTCCAAGCTGTTGTAACTTCAGTCCTTCACACAATTCTTTCACTAATTCTCCAATGAATCTTGCTTAACCTTTTCCATGAGAATTCCCTGAATATATAGGAGAGAATGAATTAGTTACTTGGATAAGAATGATCCCACAATATCTGGGAATCTAGTACAAGGATAACCATTCGAATGCCAACCCAACCTTCTATAAGATTACCTTCTAGAAGCATCAAGAATTCATCTTTTTCCATGCTTTAGGAAGAGTTCACACCCTAGCAGTTCAACACAGTGCGAGAAGTTCGCACCCTGGCTTAAGGTAGCCTGCGAGAATCATACATTCTCACACCCTAATATATTAGTTGCCTGTGAACCTTCTTCAAAAATGAGTTTTCTGGGAAGAGATAAAAGTAACTTTTCTCAAGAGAAAGTTCTTATGAAGAGCCTGAGTACACCATCATCAATACATCATCATGAGGACCAAAATCATGGGTAACACTTGTAGCCTCACTTTCCTTTTTCAACTGAGCCATATGCTTCCTTGATGCACTGTGTCAGGGAGTGGTATGAGGCCTTCCCTAGGTAAAATTTCTAAGGGTCAGGTCTTGTCATGCTTAATCCTATGATCAATTGGATCAGTGTCGGATCCACAACAATCCGTCAGTCGAGCCATAGGTATCCACCACGGTAGCACGACAATAGGATTTTAACACAAGAATTAACCTCTTGGTGGCGGCCAAAATGGGGAATCTTCATCATGTTGAGAAGAGTGGACTACACCAACTCCTTAATCCATGGTTGGGAGACAATGCGAGGCTTCTTCCCATTCGACTTCGTCAAGTATATATGGGGTGCTAGAATAGTGTATTTCTTTCTATCTACAAGGTTGAAGTCATTGTTCTTCAGCAACGAGATCTATCCCAATTGGCTCCCAACTACATGTATTCCCTTCGAAATGTACACGGTGATCAGAGTTTACTCATAGTCTCATGGAATGTTGTCACAGTTAACTGCACCAGCCAATGACATAATACAGTATGGTAAGATAGACGGGATTTGCTTCACATTTGCTAGATCTGATAGTACGACTAGAACGTCATCCAGTCGAAGGGGAAGCCTACAGTCCTCTATTCGATGAAGCATGGACATGTTTAGACAAAGATTTATCATGCATAAACTTCTTACGAACTTCCTTGACGAAATTCTCTAACTCAATGTGCTCGCCTAACATTCTCACTTTTAAACAGACGAGCTAGGGTAGGAGAATGGATAGGAGGGGTAAACAAATAGATGGTGAAGTCTAGCTTTTGAAATCACAGTTCGATGCACAACTAGTTCTCTGACATCTCAGTTAATCATGGGTGGCAAAAAGTGGTCAGGGTGCAGCGACCAATGGGTTAAATAAGCGAGCGTCGTAAAAAATTTCTCCAATGGGCAGGGTTGCTTCCATCAATGTGAATATGTCCATTATGGTGTGGTCTCAATGTCCCAAAAGAAGTCCATCCACCCATAAATGGTTTTTCTATCCATTCTGGAGCATTGTTCTAATGGGTGGGTCACCTCCAATGGTCATATAGCTTCACCAGGGTGAAGTCCCATTCTGCATGATTCTATTGTTCCGACGAGGTTCAAATCCTGCAAACCTGTCTCCTACAAAGTCTTCCATCTATTCCTGTATCTTCCTATACCTTTTCTAACTTGGATTTATTCTTATTGAACTTCCTTTCCTTCTTTCCTGTGATCTGAGTTCCTCTAACTGTTTCTAGAATCTTCTTTCCATTCTTATTCTTATCTTCTCCTAGCGTGGTGACTTCACATTGATGTTGTGATCTCATAGGTTCTGAAGTTAATATCCCTTCTCTTACTACTTCTTGGGTGTATATACTTATTTCTTTCATGGATAGGCCCTTCAAACCTTCTTGAATTATTTCAATCTTGCTAGCTAATTCTCTTTCCTTCTATTGCTTCAACTTATCCTCTCGTTCTTCTATTAGTTGGTCTATCTTTCTAGCTATGAAATCCCTTAGTTATTTATTTTTGTTTTATGTAGCTTCCTCCTCTACTTTCCGACTGATATGATATTTCGCAATCCAAGTCTTACCTAACAAAAGTGCGAAAGGGGCATTGTTCTCAAAAAAGTTAATGACTTCAAATTCATCTTCAGATATTGTTCCATGAATAATAATAGGTATATTACTAACTCTTCCACATAGGGTTATCATCTTTCCTTTAAACAAGCCTATCCTTCCCAATGAAGGTACCACATTAGGCTTTCCCAAAATTTCCCAAGTTTCTTATGTCATAATATTTACTTGTGCCTCTTCATCCAAGACACAGTCTATGTCGAAGTCTTCTATTCTTTCACTTATGTGTTCTTTTACTTTCAAGATCTATGGTAAGCTGACATATTTGTGATCGTCCCTCATTTCTTTCAACTATAATAACATAGTCTGAGTTTCTCTGATTCTTTCTCTTTGTGATTCTCTAACATGCTCTTAGTCTCTTGACTTTATTCATAGTTTTCTTGTCTCATGTTCAAGCTTTAAACTTTAGCAATCATCCTTGGAAAATCCTCATCCTCATGACCAACAATTTTACAACAAAGACAAATAGGACATATACCAGGGCATTCCTTAGCAATATGTCTCTGTATTCTACAGTTATAACATAGTGTCAATCCTCTCTTTATTTTAAGCATTCCCCAAACTCTCTTGTACTATGCACTAGGATCACAGTGTTGGACCTGCAATCTGCAAAGTTATTTCTAGGTTCCCACATCCACTTATTAGTCCAAAAATTATTTCTATGCATAAGAATAACATATATTTCTTCATTTCTATTAGCTTTACTTAGATCAAATCTTTCTTCCAACTGTGCCCTAGCTTTCAGACTAGGAAAAAATCTATTAAAGATATGTAAATTGATTCTTTCAAAACAAAAAATTTCACTTATCTTACTCTTATCAAAGCACAAAGTGTTACCTCTTTTAAGATCTTACCTCTTTTCTGTAGATCAGATTTAGCACAGATCTTCGCAAGTCAAGTAGAATATTGCGCACTATAGCAGCAAATCTATGCACACATCTTCTCTTTTCTTCATTTCCCAAAAATCACAGTTTCATTTCCCAAGAATAGAACGATTTGTTGGCACAGGGGAAGACATAGGGTTCAATGATTCAACAACGCACCAACAAAACCCTAACTGCCTACCCTTTCGGCAACACCTACAAAGCAGGTGAAGTCTCACCTGAGGTAGAAGCAGGGGAGGTTGCATGACTCTGGTATCTATAACCAAGGTGGGACACAGATCTGTGATATCATCACTTCGTAGAGTATTCTCTTAATACTTTAATATGATATTCATTAACTCATTAGCTTCAATAACATCGTAGAACAAAACCCTAAGATAGATCGACGCAGTAACAATAAATATTAAGTACTTCAACCACTTAGCACATAACCATGAGTTAAATCTAACATTCACTCATAAAGCACAAGTAAAGCACTAAGAAATATCATATCTATCCATTATACATAATAACAAAATCACTAAGCAGATAAATGATAAACACAACATAGCACAAAGCACATTAAAGACATAAGATATATGTGGTTCACCCGAGAGTGGGGCTACATCCACCAACTGCTTCATCTTATTTATTATTCTTCAATCCTATTACATTCATCCACTCATGTACACTAATCTAAAGAGCCAATATTCGCAGAGGATAGGAGATCTATGCACTGAGCATCAGATCCTCCTTCCCAAAACTAGGTCACAACACAAATCCAACTTTCACTATCAAGCATAGAGCCTTACATACATAATTTGTTGCACAAAGAAACCCAAAATACTTGCACTTAGATACTATCTTATGTGTGTCCTTCTACCATACATTCTTATCTATTTATACTATTACATTTCCTTACAAAAAGGCCTAAACATGGGTAAACCCGTGGGTCAACATCCAATAACCCATTACAAAAACCCTAATGAGCCCCTTGCTAGTTCCACACATCCCGCAAAACAAGTGATATCTGTGATCTCAACTCCTCTATGGTGCTCCATCCTCGATCCTCGCACCGAAGTCTAAAAGGTGGTCCAAACTTGACCAATGTTTCCTCAAAAATTGGTGGAGAGCCAACATTTGGAATGATTTGGGTAATGTGGTCTGGCACACTATTGCGAGAGTGTCCAAAAACTAAGGGAGGGTCAGGAAATGGTGTGTATAATGGTCGTATTGAGAAAAAATGGTGTAAACATGCTCGGTTCTCAAACTGGGAGGTTTGGAGGAAGAAGGATCTAGAGAGGACAGTGCGGCGACTGGTGTAGGTAGTATTGGTGTACTTATGGGTTTTTGAATGATATTTCGTAACTCGAGTAAGCCCGGGCATATATTGGTAGGGTGTCCAATGGTGTTTCATAATGCACATGGGAATGGTATGCAATGTAAGAAAGGGAGAGAAGTTTTCGTCTTTTTGCATGTGTCGCATTGGTTTGTGGCAATGCCCCCTATTCTCGAGGTAGTGTCTCCTATAGTGGTAATATTTCCTCCAACTATGTGACTGGTTGGCTGAGTGGATGGATGAGCCATTGATCGCAATAATGGGACCACAGGTTGTGGTAGAAGAGATAGACATGGTACCATAGTTGGTCATTCTAGATACCATACAGGGATGGAGATGACCATATTTTGTAAGGTGAGGGTAGAATCAACTTGATATGTTGTTAATATTGGGGGAGGATAAAATAAGGGTATTTAGGTAATGGAATGTGGGACCTTATGCCATATGGGGATTTGAGCCAAAGGTGGTGGACTCTTTGATGTTTCATATTGAGGAATATTTATGGGGACTCGGGAGTTCATTAGGAAATATCAGGGTGGGATGGGAAAGCATGGAGGTGGATTCTGATGGGTTTTCGATCGACAGGGGGTCTGGTATATTGACCCCATCAGTCATGACCATGAACTCTATGGTAGTGGTTGGGTTGGGGTTTGGGAATCCTTTGTATTTACCAATAAAATATGGATCCTGGAATATGCCTCATCTGACGTCTATCATTGGGACTAGCTCGACGCTTGAGAATATCAGTGGAAGGATGTTATCAATGTGACTTGATTGGTTGAATTTATGGTGGCACAATTGATAAATGGTAAAAAATATTCCATTGTGAGGGACGAGCATGGTAAGAAATACTAAAGAATTTACAACTTAAATGGCGTACATGTAGCTTCGTCCAAAGAGGATATTATAATCCAATTGGGCGTCAATGACTTAGATGTTGATGAGAATTATTTTTCCCCCCAACTCAAGTGAAACATTTTGATACATGCCTTCTAGTTGGGATGGGTGACTATCATAAGCTCGAAGCATGATAGTGGAGGGGATCAACTTCAGTGAACCAAGTTGTTGCCATACTGATTTGGAAAAAATACAAGTGGATGCTCCTTTGTTTATGATGCAATGATGGACCTTGATATTCCATATTTTGATAGGACTCTGGAATGCGACTAACAGTGGAATTCATGGGTCTGCTTTGTCTAAGTCAAATGTGACTAGATGGGTGTATGTATGATCTACTGCCCCCAATTGTGAAAGTATTTTCTTTCATTGGGAAGGGAATTTTTGAAAGAAATATGTAAATTACATGGCCGTGGGTAATTGAGCGAGATCGTCAATAATAATGTAGCTATGGGAGGTCCTAGCATGAGGGTTATGCACATTCCTACGTAAGGGTGCACAAGGCATGCAGACGATGTCTTCAATGTTAGGATGAGGCATCATCAATAGTTGTCCAGTTGGTGGTTGGGGAGCATCTGAAGTGTTGGGTAATGGATTAGGGGATGTATCGTATTGGAAACTATGAGTTTGTAAGAGGATTTCCTCTTCAATAGTGAGGAGGATACTGTGGTCGATGGTGTTCCTTGGATGGGTTTGTTCAAGTGGAAGAAATTTCCCCTATGGGTGTGGGCATTGGATCCCCTCTGGTTGACCATTAATGAATCCTTGATGTGGGATAGGTTTTTGTAATACCTCCAGTGGTGGTGGTGGTATATAAGTAGGATGTCCTTGAGGTGGCT
>ML790926.1:61744-74803 GCA_009831015.1 Picea engelmannii | reverse complement strand
ATGTGGGAAGTTAGGTACCCATGGGGGCAAGAGGAGGTTCCATGAATGGTTGTGGGGGGGATGGGGGATCGTATTATGATGCATCCCTCCCAACCCGCAGGTCGGAAGTCCATGCACACAGGATCTTTCTTCTTCTGCTGGCCCAAAGAACTCTCAACAATAAGCTCTTTTATTTCCCTTTCGAGAAATCTGCACCCACAAACAACCTTGAGAAATTCCCCCCTTTATACTTCGGGAGATCATATTTCGCGATTTCACAAATCCTGTAATCAAGTATCTTATTCCTCAGACCCCGAAACCCGATTTAACAAACTCCAATATTCAGTCACCAAAAGAAATCGACAGTGTGATTCCCCGCTTGATCCACCGGTCAGCGTGATTTCACGTATCGGGAGATCGAGACTCTCGATACCAAAATATCTTATCAACGCAAACCTTGAATTCCCGAATCCCGATATCAATTTCAGTCATTCATATTTTGTAAGTTCACGAGTTGCAATGTCATGCAACTCTACTGCACAAACCCCAAAATCCTGATCCTTTATTTCCTGAAATCTCGAAAGGTCAACCCTTGACACGGTTCCCGGTGCTAGTCCCACAACTAGACTTTCCGCCTTTTCGGGACTTCACACTTCGTGAGTCTTAATGAAAATATTTCGGGACTTCAATCCATGAAACCCCGAAATGGAAATACTCAGGCAAATCCAATGACCCCTGTTAGCTTGAACCTGCGGCTCTGCCACTCCTGAGCTTGAACCTTTGAAAACACTCTTCGTAACTCCCCTGCTACTCCGTGAGATCTGACGGCTCATGGGACTTCGCGAATTCTCCATAGAGAATTTTGACCATCCGTTCTCCTTCCTTCTCAAGAAATTCTACAACTTTTTCACCAAAGTGGTTTTCAACGGTACTTAACCGCCTACGACACAAACTTGTGACGCCTTCTCAATGCTCCAATGCACCAACTTCCTGTGCTCCTCTTTGACAATTTCGAAGGCTTTATCCTTCCTGAGATTTTTCCCACTCCGAGTCTTAAAGAAGACTTCTGCACACACTCCTTGCGACAAATCCTTCAATTACTTCAAAGAATTGAAGTCCTTCGACTCTGCGTACTCCCTGCAGCAGTAGTCCTTCAACAATTCCTCAGGTTCGCAAAACCTGAGACTTTACTTGGCCTTCGCACTCCTTGCATGGATCCTGTGCCTAGCTGGACTTCTGAGGGAATGAGAACAAAAACTATCTTATCTGATATTTCAGAGACAAACCTCTGAACCCTTTGTCAACGCACTCCTTGCAGGAACTCTTGCTCAGATAGAGAAACAATTGAAACTCATTTCCCTTACTCTCTCTCTCTCTCTCAGATTTCAGACATTCAACAAGAAATCATTCATACATAGCATAAAATCAATTGCATGAAAGAAAGAGTAAATCATTCATGAGCATAACATTCAATAATGCATACACAGAGAATATTTGAACACCATGAGCCTGAATCAAAGCCCCTTTTTGTATTAATCCAGAACCTCTGTACATGGAATTATTCTACACAGCTCTCTGCTTCTTCTCTTCTATGCTCTATCTCTCAATTGACATCCCCTCTCTTACAATACACAATGAAGGTGTCTATATCCCGTTTCCCTCTTTCATTCTAAACTGTCTAATCTACGCATTAATTTCTATCTACGTGCATTAACTATTATAAATGCCTTCTACCTAATAAGGATGAGAGAAGATCTCTCAATATACTTTTACATTATACAAGTGTCCCCTCTATTTAATGATCTCATTTTCATTACAAAACATTTTTGAAATTTGCGTAGGGTGCTTTTCCAACTGTCTTTTATCTCCACTCTGGCTTGCTTGAGATTCTCCTGCATCATACTCCCTCGCTTGAAAAAATTTCATGGGCTCCTTTCCATGAGCTCGCGCACGGTCTGTCCATGCTTATGGATCTCTGCTTCATTTTCCCAGCTGGCATCCTCAACTGGATGGCCCTTCCATTTGACCAAATGATCAAAGTATTTCTTTCGCCTGGTCTTCTTGCTAACTCTTTTGTCTAGTATGCTTTACATCTGTGGCTTCTCTGCAACAGACATCTATTTTCGCCACTGAACCTTTGGTTGTTCATTTCATGCTTCTGCTTCCTCAACTTTATATGGGTACAAATATGAGACATTGAATACCAGAGAAATTCCTATCCCATCGAGTAATTCAATCTCGTAAGCATTTGCCCCAAATTTCTTCAAGACCTTGCATGGTCCGATTTTCTTCATTTTCAGTTTAGTATATGTTCCTCTCGGGAACCTTTCCTTTCTCAAATGTGAGAGGATAAAATTGCCAACTTCAAATTGAAGTTGTCTTCTATGCTGATCTGCTCTTCGCTTATATTCTTGACTCAAACTCTACAATCATTCCTTCACCTGGTTGTGAAGTTCCTTCATCGCCTCTGCGAAATCTTCTGCACTAGCGCTCCTAGTTGCAGTCTGTTCTGAATCTCTCATATCAAACATTCCTCTCAGATGCATGCCATAGACAATCTGAAATGCACTATGCCCCATGCTTCTGTTAATTGATTCATTATAAGCAAACTCCGCCTGTGGTAATATGTTATCCCACTGGCTGTGGTGTTCTGTCACAAAGCTTCTTAGAAAGTCTCCCAGACTTCTGTTCACCACTTATGTCTGTCCATTTGTCAGAGGATGATAAGATGAACTGAACGACAAGTTAGTTCCCAACTTCTTCCATAAGGTCCTCCAAAATTGTCTTATGAACTTAGTGTCTCGATCCAAAACTATTCTTCTTGGTAAGCCGTGAGGTCGAATAACTTCTTTGAAAAACAGATTCGCAATGTGATTTGTGTCACTGGTTTTCTGGCATGGAATGAAATGTGCCATTTTGGAAAATCTATCCACCACCACAAAGATCGAGTCAAACCCTCTTTGTGTTCTTGGCAATCCTAATATGAAGTCCATGCTGACTGCATCCCACGGCTTCTCATGTATGGGCAATGGTTGATAAAAACCTGCATTATGCCTCTTGCCTTTCGAATGTTGGAAAATCCTACATCTATCCACAAATCTTTTGATGTTTGCTCGCATTCCTGGCCAAAAATATGACTCATTCAACTTTGTGAATGTCTTGTTGTGACCGAAGTGTCCGGCCAATCCTCCACTGTGTTTCTCCTTCAGCAAATTCTCCCTCATGGATCATTTTGGAATACAAAGATGATTAGCTTTAAACAGTAATCCTTCCTGGATCATGTATTCTTCCCATTGGTTTCTGTCTCTGAGAATTGGATTCTCAGCTTCTTCATATGCCTCTTTAAAATCTAGATCATCTCTGTACATGTCCCTGAGATCATTAAAACCCAATGTTTTGACTTTGAGCTCCTGTAATAGCAAACACTTCCTGCTCAAAGCATCAACAACTTTGTTAGCAGTTCCAGAAATATTTTTAATTACAAAAGTAAAGTTCTGCATGTATTCAACCCATTTAACATGTCTTTGATTCAACTTCTCCTATTGAGTCACAAATTGCAAAGCATGATTGTCATTGTATAAGACAAACTCCTTCGGAATCAAATAGTGTCTCCACTTCTTCAATGCCTGAATACTAGCATAGAACTCCTTGTCATATGTGGAGTACTTCACTTTTTCTTCATTCAACTTCTCGCTGAAGTATGTTATCGGCCTGTCTTCTTGACTCAATACTGCCCCTATTGCAAATCCACTTGCATCGCATTTCACTTGAAATATCTTTTGGAAATTAGGCAACACTAGGATTGGTTGTTCCGTGATTTTCCTCTTCAACAAATTAAAACTCTTTTTGTCTTCTTCTGTCCAGTGAAAATACTTGTGTCTCTTCTTCATTGTATCCATCATTGGTGCATTAATTCCACTGAAATTTCTGATGAACTTTCGGTAGAAACTAGCCAATCCGTGAAAACTTCTCACCTCAAAGATATTCTTTGGTGACGGCCAATTCTTGATCACCTCCACCTTATCCGGATCCATCCTCAACTTATCTACAGAAATAAAAAATCCCAAATAAATGAGCTTTGTCTTCATGAATGAGGAATTATTCATGTTTATCAGCAAATTCTCCTGTTGTAACCTCTACATAACTATAGCCAAATGTTTCAGATGCTCAGCTTTTGTTTTGCTAAAAATCAATATATCATCAAGATATACGATAACAAATTTTCCGATGAAATCCTTGAGGACTGCATTCATCAACCTCATGAAAGTACTTGGCGCATTCATTAAGCCAAACAGCATAACAATCCATTCATACAACCCCTCATTATTCTTGAAGGTTGTCTTCCATTCATCACCTTCCTTCATGTGAATCTGGTGATAACCGCTTTTTAAATCAATTTTTGAAAAAAATTTAGCCCCACTCAAACAATCCATCAAATCATCCATCCTTGGCAATGGAAATATGTACCTGATGGTTATCTTGTTGATTGCCATTGAGTCAGTACACATCATCCAGCCTCTGTCTTTCTTCGGACTCAGAATTGTCGGAACAACACACAGACTCAAGCTTTCCCTGACCAAACCTTTGTCCAACAAATCCTGGACTTGTCTTTTGACCTCTTCATTCTCCTGCAGTGTCAATCTGTACGCTGCTTTGTTTGGAAAACTAGCTCCTAGTATGAGATCAATGTGATGACTTATACTTCTAATCGGCGACAGCAAATGAGGTAGTTCATCCACTACTATGTCATCGAACTCTTCCAACAGTTCCTGAACCTCTTCTGGTAAATCATCTACCCTTGTGTTGGTTAAAACAATCTTTGGCTTCCTGACCACAATGAATTGTAGTTCCTCTTTCTTCTTAACCTCTGTAAGAAGTTCCTTCCCACTCATGAGAAGTACAGTGTTGCTTACTTTAGGTTTCACATCCTTATATTTGATTGGAAGCAACATGTGAGTTCTCCCATTCTTCTCTAGGGTGTATGTGTTCATCCTGCCATCATGGATCAAATTTCTATCATATTGCCATGGTCTACCCAGTAATAAATGACAAACATCCATAGGAATAACATCACATAATATCTTATCATTATATCCTCCTATCTTAAATTCAACTAAACATTGTTTAGTGACAGTTACCTGATGTCCTTTTTGTAGCCATGAAACTCTGTATGGGCTTGGATGATCAATCGTCTCYAGCTCCAACTTTTCTACCATCTCCATTGAAATGATATTATCTATGCTACCACTATCCACAATGACTTTGCATACCCTTTCCTTGGTCTTGCAAGCAGTCCGAAAAAGTCTGTTTCTTTGGACTGAACTCTCCACCTCTTTCTTTGGTGTCAAAAGAGATTTTTGCATCATCAGTGATCTTCTGCCTTCAGCATCCTCTGCTTCAAAATTCTACCTTTGAGCTTCGGCAATGTGAGCCTCTCCACCTTCCCTCTTTTTGTCTGAACATTCATAAGACTTGTGTCCAGCCTTTTTGCATGTGAAGCATGTTATTACTCCACTTCTTCCTCTTCCTCTACCTCTGGTACGAGGAAAAATATCATTATCAGCATACTCTCCTTTCTAATCAGCATACTCTCTTCCCTGTCCAGCATATTGCCCTCGTCGTGAGCTTCCACCCCTCTCAATTTGAGGTTGAGGTTTCTTCCATTTTTCTTTAGGCTTCTGATTTCTATATTGGACAACTGACTTGCCCCTGGCTTGACTTCTACCTCAGCCTCTTTGACCCTTCTTTCGGCTGAGCTTCTCTTCTACCTTTAGAGCCATTTGATAAGCATCTTCCACCATTCGGATGGTCATCATGCTCATCTCATCTTGAATTTCGTATCTCAGGACATTCATATATCTGGCAACCTTTTCATCATTACTTTCACGATGACCTGCCCTGATGTTCAGCCTATAGAACTCTTCAGTGTACTCCTTCACTGTCATCAGCTTCTGTCTCAAGTTCTACATCCTTCGAAACAGAGTAATTTGATAATCTCTAGGGATGAATTTCACCATCATATTTGCGATCATCCTATCCAAACTCTTGATCTTCTGCTTGCCTTGGCAGCATCTGTCAGCTTGTAGCTCATCCCACCACAATGTTGCATGTCCCTTTAATCTCATGACAGCATGTTTGACCTTCTTGTCCTCTTCGACATCTTCATAGTCAAAGTATGTGTCCAGGGATCTAATCCAATCTAGAAGCTCTTCTACATCTAGATTTCCCTCATAAACTAGAATCTCCATATTGGCTCTTACACTCAATCTCGCAACAGCTCTAAGAAAGCGTTCATTTGTTGCATCTTCTACTGTGATTTCTTCTTCTCCATGTCCAACTTCATTTTCACTTTCAGAATCACTAAGATCCCCAGAACCGACTGTGCGCCTCTATGTTGTCTCCATGTCTTCAAGTCTGGTGCATAAGTCACACATCTCTCTCTCCATGGCTAGATCAGGTATCTTCCTACCACTTCTTCTTGTCATTTCCCTCTCCTCTGATGGATCAAGTGTTTTCCTGTCCCTTCTTCTAAGCGGCATGTGTTATAACCCTAAAATGCACTACACAGGTTTACCTGGCATCAGGCCAACTCATGCCTCTTCCTAGCCAAAGCCATGCTGAATAAAACCTTGAAAAATCACTTAAAACAAGCAATCCGCACCCTAACCTCTCACTGGCCGTGGGGGACTGCTTGCTGACCTTCTACTGCACGCGGGTATCCGCGGGCTAACCCACTACATCCCGCGGGTATCTAACAAAGCAAAAATCAGGAAAGTTTCCGCCGGGACACGAGGCTTTTTGTCAGTTAAATGGAACCCTTCGCCATGCATGGCCGAGAGTTCGCCTAAAACCCTAGCTCCTTCTAGCCTATAAAAGGAGGGGTAGGGGTACAATTCAAGGAGGAAAAAATCATAGCAAAGAAACTCTGCCAAATTGCCAAGTCCATTATTGTCCCAACCCTTTAGCTTTGCCTCAAGCTTTAGGAGAACTTCATGCTGCATCAGTTGGAGGACAAAAGAAGAGGAGGAGCCCAGGATCAGGATCGAGGAACGGTGGCCAGTCTCAGAACTCATTGTAAGTGATTCATTTTGAGACTAATGAAAAAGATGCTTTTCCCGTCCCAAGTACATGAATCTCAACTATGTTATTTGATTTATGTTTTACTTCTAACCCTCTAGTAGATCAGTTGTATGCATGTGTAGTATTACCTTGATTGCAGGAAGCTTTGTGGAAGGGGCAGCAGCAGCAAGGAAATAAAAGGCTCAACGGAGGATCTACTTCAATCATCGTTAAAAAGGTGAGTCGATTCTTCCCATGTTTGAAAGAGAAAAGGGGTTGAGATTTTTGGGTAGAAGGTTAAAAGTTAAGTCTTAAGGGTCATGATCTGCATACAAGCTCAAAACCCTAGCTTGTTAGTCTGTAGGGTAGAATACCCCACAACAGAATTGGCGACTCCACTAGGGATATTTTACTCTTAGGGTTCCCGGATTTGGTTAAAGATCTTTTGGGTAGTTCAAAGAATTAAGTTTCTGTTTCTTTGTTGTTTTTTGTTTTCTGTAAAGTCGAAAGATAGCAGGGAACCTGGTTATCAATACCAGTTTTCCTTGACTGACACTCGACATTTCTTTTCGGAACCCACAGAGGTACCCGCGGCCTGCAAGAGGCCTGAACGCGGGTGACCCGCGCCCTAACTGTCTACAACACGCGTGTATCCGCAGGCTATAGTAGTTTCAGTAGCGTGTAGCTTTCAGGAAGCTAGAGAGGCAGTCTCCTCTTCCCTGTCAAAAGTTTATCTTCTCAGGGGGCTTTCTGGATCCTGTCTAGGTCTTGATTGGTTTATTGTCTTGTGTTTCAGTCTTTCTTGTTGTGTGTTTCTTTACATTGGTTTTTCTTTTTTCCAAAATTTGTTTTTCTGTTAAAGTAATAGCATCTCATCCTGTCAGAGACTCTGGTTGTCAGTACCAGAAGCCTTTTTCAGGACTAGACTGTCTGTGTTTGATTTTATCTTAGTTTTAAACATATCCGCGACCTTCTTAGGTTTAGCCCGCGGATACCCGCGCTCTGTAGTGGAACAGCACACGGTTACACGTGTGCTGTCTTGGTGACAGTCGCGGGTCTGTTAGGTAGATTTTAAGCTTGGGTGGGGCAGTCATCCCCTCCTGTGGTGAGAAGAGCTCCTCTCAGGAGTTTAGAGTCTGGGGCTGCACAGTCAGCAGGTTAGGGCCTTTCTCCCTTAGCTTGTTCTTGTTATTTGATTTTTTGATAGAAAAGACAAAAGAGAAAAAATATTTATTTCATGGTTTTTAGGCAAGTGTTCGAATCGGTGTTGTCTTGATTGCTTTTCAACATTTTTGCGCTCTGATTCAGTTTGTGATCTGCGCTTTAAGCCAGAGTTTTCTTTTCATTCTCTTGGTTTTCATCTTGTCATCATTTTTCCTAGTTGCATTATTTTGCAATAAATAAATAAAAAAATTTATTTTTCATTGTCTTCTTGGTTTGAAGATTTTGTTGTTGCCTCAGTAGCTCGGAAAGAAGTCTTTTTGCATAAGTTTTTTCAGTCCAGTTCAAAGTATAAGTAGCTCACAAATCTGAGTGAAAATTCTGTAGGATTGCTGCATGAAATCTTGTGAAAGTTGAAAAGAAAAGAAAAAGAATCTTTTTGAAAAGTTGTTGGTTTTGCATTGTTTGAAGAAGTTTTGTTTCCAAGAATTTTTTGTGCATTTTTCTTTGAGTCTGTTTTACACACCATCAGTTTCACTCTCGCACCTTGTGACTTAATAAGCCCATTAAAAGCAACGCTCAACAAAATCAAGTAGACTTTTTTGTTTATAGGGTGCATTCACTAGCTTTGGACTAGGGCCTTGGAATAGGTTGGAGAGTTAATTCTCCAAGGCCACCTAAACTAAACATTGGAGTCTGTCATTTAGGGAGTGTAGAAGTCCAGTTATGGAAAGTTATTCAGGACCCCCCTCTAACACACGGGCTAAACACGAGGTCGTGTAAGGAAAGGCAGCGGAGATAACCCCTCCAAAGCTGGACCGAGCGTTGTGGAGAACACATATAGAGGATCTGTTAAGGGATTCCGTCGTTAGCATTTGCCACGGAGCTTCGTGGGTCTGGAATCCGTTCGAGGTCCTCAGTCGTCTTTCGGAACACTTTCTCTCGATACCCTTGACAGGTTTCGGGCTTGATACCCTGCTCATTGTGGTCTTCCGACTGCCGACTGTACCCGCCTGATAGTTGTTCACGTGCTGGAAAACTAGTTTCCTATCTTTTCTAGGGACATACACAGGTGACTGCGGGGGTATACTGCGGTACCTAGGACGGACTTCGGACCAACGCTTTGTAGAGTAGACCCGAAGGGTGCTTCCATATTCGAGTTGCACTTGCACCGGTAAGGTACTCTAGTGTTGGTTGTGGTAACTGTTCTTCCTACTAAAATAGTGCTTGCTTGATTTATCTGCTAGGGGATTTCTTTTAGTGCATGTTACTGTTTGTTCGTGTAGAATACCTTAGCGTGTCGTGAATCTTCTCACACAGTGGAGGATTCAGAGCTCCGCCGGTCACGAAGGCTTCTGGGCCTACCGCCGGTTATACTGGAGCCACCCCCGCCACCTTTGAGGCGAAAGCTGGACCATCAAGGGTCCTTTGAAGCAACCGGGGCTTTCGATCCCGAACAACCCCCTGATGAATCGACCACCAATATTGGATTGGTTGAAACCTCAAACACTGATATCTGGACACCGGTTATCATACCAGTCCGATTTACCGAATTCCTGCCAGGGCCTCATACTGCTATGGCAACAAACGCTGCAACTTCCTCTGGGAACTCTTCTGTTCCCATCACTGTTGCTACCACAGGAGAAGCTTCTCCTAACTTACTGTCAGCGGTCAGGACCACCATGGCCCCAAACGCAACTTCGTCGCAAAGTGGACCGACCCCATCTATCGTGGCGGCCACAAATCCCTTCACATCTAGTGCGATAGGCGTTCCGTTTTCATACGGTATGCCTAGTTCAGGAACGAGCCCTGCACTCACACACTCCACTTTACAGACTTTGGGTCTGGGGGTAGGGAGCTCCAACGCTCCTCTGCAGGGTCAACTAGGGGGAATTCTTGTCCCTTTCAATGCTTTTCCCCACGCTGGAGGTCATATTCCTCCTTCATCCCCGTCGCTCGGTGGTCCGCATCAGCAGACCGCTGGGCAGCCTGCACACACAAGTTCACTTGGAGCCGGGAGTCAAGGAAAACCTGCGCAAACTCTGCCAGTAGGTTCGTCACCGTTCGTTTGGAACAGAGCGTTTGGTAACAACATGGTCACACCCACTGCTTTCCCATCTGGGGGAAATCCTATCTTTGGACAGTCTAATCCGACACAGGGTACTATTCCTGCGCTGGGGGCACATATACCAGGACCTTGGAACTCAGGACAATGATCCAATCCCGCCATGGGAATGTCGTTCTGGGGTAATGCTTTCCACAATCAATGGAACCCCGGACAAACTACTATGCCTCTCCCAACAAGACCGACATGGAGTAATCCTTCCCAAATTCCGCAAAACACGATGAACGCCCAACAACCTATGTCCTTCATGGGGAATCAGTGAATGATGTCCCCGCAAATGCAAAACCCTTACGCTGGTCAGGGCCACGGTCTCTACCAGAACCCCGGCCAGCAACCCAGCTTTTCCTGGCAACCTGGTTCCAGTCAAACCCCAGGACCCTTTTATCCTGGCTATCAGCAACAACCTAAACTACCTTTCTTGGCGATGTTACACTTGCCGGATTTAACACGGTTGTTGAATGATCCTATCTGTCATGATCCGCGTTGGCCCCCTATGCCAATGAAGTTGCCTTCGGACATCCCCAAGTTCGAGGCCAAAACCAATGAAGATCCGGGTGATCACGTGACCACTTTCCACTTATGGTGTTCATCTAACTCACTGAAAGATGACTCCGTCCAGTTGCGATTGTTTCAACGCACTCTTATCAGGAGTGCCGTGAAATGGTACATAGAGCTTGATCGCTCACGATATTCCTTTTTTGGCGAACTGGCTATGGCTTTCCTTAACCATTTCTAGTTACCTGTGAGATACGACGTCGGCACAGATTTTCTAGCCAATTTCGAACAGACGTCAGTGGACCATATATTGGATCATATTCAAGAGTGGCGACACCGAAAGAGTCTTATCAAGGTACCCATCCCACCATCATTCATACTAGAGTGGTTCCTTAAGTCTTTAGTTCCGCAGTTATCCAAAGATGTCGCAACTTCAGGGGTTTTCTCAGAAGAAGAAGCCATCATGAGAGCTCAACAGTTTGAGCTTATTTATTCTCAGTCCGGTCTATTGTACAACATCCTGCCGGATGCACCACGATCGATTCTAGACAAAACCAGACAGAGAGCCGGACCACATGCCGATGGTATAGTTGGTTCGGCACAAACCAAGCCCGCTGAGCAATTGACAAAACAATTGCAGCAGTTATCGATACAACACGCAGCGGCCAGCCAGACTACTTCTTTGGCTGCTCCTCCTACTCAAACGTCGGAAGTACACTCCGTACAGACGACTAACCCAAAGGGAAACCAGCAGCCCGAGGGGAAGAAAAAACAACGCAAGAAGAGTAAGGGGGATAAAAAACCAAATGATAAGGCTGGCGAGGGCGCTACAGAAAAAAGAAAGGCGAGGTATCCATGCAACCTATGTGCGGAATACCACCCAACTCACCTATGCCCTCGACTTGCAGAGGCCCAGAAGTTTTTCACACAACATCAGCAAGCCGTGTTGACTAAACCTTTTCAACATGGGCAGAATCTAACTCAAGCCTCTGCGAGTGGTGAAGGGGGAAGCCATGAAAACTGCCCTCCCCCAAACAATTCATCTTCCGCGAACGTATACATGATGAAAAGTGACGCTTTCATAGAGACAAGAGCTCAAGATTATAGCAAAACAAGTGCTCCTGAGAAAGGCAAAGAAGCCGAGATCCCATCTCTTCCTCTACAGATTGAGAAGACGTTGGGTGAAACAATGACTCGCATCCCAAAAGGTGCGTTTAAACGAGCTTCGCATAATCCAAACGCAAGGGCCGCCCAGAACTACTCTGTGGTGGAAGATTTGTCACAAACCCCTTGCACTATGTCCTCTTTGGAAGTCCTCCAAAGTTTTCCTGCTCAAAGAAAAGCCTTGCTGACTGCTTTAGGCTCTACTGAGACTTGTAACCCGGGAACGATCATGTTATATATGACTGACTTGAAACCTCGTTTACCTTACCACGTCGCGTTTCAGATAGTAGTGGCTCATCCCACGAAAACCTTTACATGAAATATCTTTCGCACGGTGGTAGACGAGGGCACTTCGACTTGCGTTATGTCGTTAGCATGCTGGAAAGTCATCGGTCAACCCGAGTTGTCTCCATCACCTACTCTTCTCACTACGTTCGATGGCCGTTATTTCCGACCGCATGGCATCATCCCTTCTTTCCCTGTTTAGTTAGGGGGGAAGACCGTGTACGTCGAAGTAGAGGTAGTCGATGCCCCCATCGATTACAATCTCTTGTTGGGTCATAGTTGGACTTATGCAATGCAAGCGGTGGTCGCTACAATCTTCTGTGTCCTATTGTTTCCACATGAAGGCCGAATAGTGACTATTGATCAGTTGTCCTTCTCTCGACCTGACCTAGCCTTGGGGGCATCCATGATTCCCATGGTAGATAATCCTCAAGCCGGTGTCGTCAACATAGGAGTTGGGTTGTGTCCATCTTTGATGGGTACTTTTGACTACCCACCTCCTCAAGGCGATGTCAAGTTTATATCGACTCACCACAAGGCTGAGATTTTCCATGTTTCGTCGTTCCGCACGACTTACTTTCAGGATCCGTGGACTCTTCCTTCCCCATTAGATACAATGGATGTGACAGGGCATGCGGGCATGTCTATGCCCTTGTCGGCCGCTGAAGTAGCGTACTCTTTGGTTCAGCAAACTTCAGCTACTCCTGATCCGATTCCAACACCGGAGTTGGATCCACTCCTTGAGCCTATCTGGGCTCAGGATTCTCTTGTCAACACCGATTCGTTAGACT
>ML790926.1:51030-61644 GCA_009831015.1 Picea engelmannii | reverse complement strand
ATGAGACTAAAAACTATCTTATCTGAGCTTTCAGAGACAAACCTCTGAACCCTTTTTCAACGCACTCCTTGTGGACAATTCAACTGCACTCCTTGCAGGAACTCTTGCTCAGATAGAGAAACAATTGAAACTCATTTCCCTTATTCTCTCTCTCTCTCTCTCAAATTTCAGACATTCAACAAGAAATCATTCATACATAGAATAAAAGCAATTGCATGACAGAAAGAGTAAATCATTCATGACAATAACATTCAATAATGCATACACAGAGAATATTTGAACACCATGAGCCTAAATCAAACCCCCTTTTTGTATTAATCCATAACTTTTGTACATGGAATTCTTCTACACAACTCTCTACTTCTTCTCTTCTATTCTCTATCTCTCAATTGACATCCCCTCTCTTACAATACACAATGAGGGTGTCTATATCTCATTTCCCTCTTTCATTCTAAACTATCTAATCTACGCATTAATTTCTATCTACTTGCATTAACTATTATAAATGCCTTCTACCTAGTAAGGATGAGAGCGGATCTCTCAAGGTCCTTTTACATTATACAAGTGTCCCCTCCATTTAATGATCTCATTGTCATTACATAACATTTTCAAAATTTGTGCTAGGTGCTTTTCCAGTTGTCTTTTATCTTCATTCTAGCTCACTTGAGATGCTCCTGCGTCATATTATGAAGCTCCCCCATATAGTTGAATGTATGGGTTGGTCCCATATGTGGGTACTAACTATGTGTGTGTTTGGGTATGAGCCATGGAGTCGAACAACCCATGAGTGACATGCGATGTTCCAAGTTTGTATTGACCAAAGGGAAAAGGACGAGGAGCATGTGGAAGGATAGTGTATAGGTACCATGATTGGGAGTAGCTGAGGTCAAATTGTTGTGCCTTAGTGATGGATTCATATTTAGTTTGGGGGAGGGTTGTGGCCACATCCTTAGCAAGGGTAAGAATGAGCAATCAGAGGAACCAATATAGCCTTTGTTGTGGGGTGGTGTCCTCTTTAGAAAGTTTGTGACATCTACGTCATTCATGAATATGGTCTGAAATGTGAGTAGCAGTATTTTGTTTACATTCTAACAGAATTTTAGACCAGGTATCATGATGGATGGGAACTTGAAAAAATAACAATAATTATTAGGATAATGATTCAAATGTTGAGTGGACTCTAGACTTCTCGTCTACGTACCATTTGGTTGTTGTACTAGTGAGGTTTATCTAAAATAACTGTAGATGAACGAAATGTTCCATTATGCTATTGGAAGAACACCACAAGTGGAAGGACGTGACATGGTTGGAGGGTTCCTCTCCAGCTTTCCCTTCAAATTTTGGGATGTCTAAAGGTAGTTTTGTGGGCATATTCAACCAAGTGGGGTCGTGTAGTATGGGATCATTTTTCAGTTTAGTTAGATCAAAATGGTATATTGAGTGAGGAAAAAAAAGGAATGATAAGAATCGGTCCTGCCATGTTATGGGAGGAAGTTTGTTCCTTGGGAGATTTTACTTTGTGAAAACATTTGGGCTCTTCCTCCTTGTGATGGAGGGCTTGTTTTTTAGTTTCTCAGGATATTGGTTCCAACAAAAGTGGATCGTAGTAATCCTAAGCCTATTATCATGGCACTAACTCATCTATATGATGGTAATGTTGATGTCTCAACAAAATTAGGAACACCTCCCAAAATTGGGGGTAAATTTCTCAAGCGTCTAGAACAACGACGATATTGTGGTTACCCTATGATTCTAGTCTACAAGTGTGTGTGTGTAAATAGTGGTGAGGAAATATAGGACAATATGATTTCAAATTACTTTAAAAAATGTGTTCATAAAATTGCATGTACTTCAAGTGGTGAAAATCATACATCAAGACAATGTGAAAAGTTGTTTGAGATTTTTGTAACTCCTTGTGGGGGAAATAATAAATCAAATAACAAGTGCACATTTCCTATCTGACGTAACGTAATTCCTCTCAAATAACATTGGAACTCCAAAAAACATCTCGACAGTGGGGCCAGATTTCGCTTGAGGAGAAACTAGTGAAGGGACAAACAATCAATTATAATGAGGGATGAAGGGGGCATATCCCAGAAGTACTGGTGATAATTCGCAACAATCATTCAAAATATGGCCGAGGTGTGATTGTATCCAAAAAAATCACCTTGGGTCGATAAATCCTAAGTTTTCCCTACTAAGATACCTCCATCAAGAACGACATTTATATTTTCGGCCTCGAAAATCAGTGACAAGATGCATTCTTTCCAATGGTTGGGTGACCCAAAGAACCACACACAAAACAACAAGATATCGGCCTTCAACCCTTCATGGGTGTCACCCTTCCTTATATTATAGAAATCCTTGAGAGGGAGGATTTTGGAACCCTAATTCACAACTTTATAAGTTTCAAATGAGAAATGATGATGGGGAGTTATTTGGATCCCTATCCCAAAAATCGTAACTTAGACTACCAAATTATTTTATGTTCCTCCCATGGAGGTTACAAAGCAGGTTGATTATGGTTGTTTTTAGAATGTGAAAGAGGGTTCTGAAGTTGGGGACATGGACCAACTTCGTTCTTTATGAAGGTGTGCACAAAGACCCTTTTCTAAACAAATGAAGCCCACAAGAGTTTCAAGTATCTAGCAAAAGGGTTTTTGAATGAGTGAGAGTCTGTGCAAGGAGTGGTGATGGTGAAACATGTTTTTAATTAATTAAATTCAATATTTTATCATGGTGGACATTGTGTGGTGCTTTACTTATATTGTTTACATAACTTACTAAATTTTTTTAAAATGACCCTTGCAAATGAAAGGAAATCCTAAGCTATCATGGCAGATATGATAATCCTTACTTGGACCCTTTATCTTCCTAAGGTGTTGTGTAATCTAGAAAACTTGAAGCTAGTCCTATATTTTGAACATGTGGGGATGTGTGGGCCCTTGCAACTTCTTTAAACTCCTTAGGTGACTTACTCTAAAAAAATTTAAAACTATCCTAGAATTGCTTGCATGTGGGCATATCGGCCCTTACAACGCTTTTAAGATTTAATTTTCAAGAAGTATGTTGAGACGGTTGGCCTCTTTTTGAAAGTGATTTGATTTACCAAGGGATATGAAGACTTATCTAAGCAACCTCTTTTTCTGATTTCCAATGTCACATTAATGTGTGAGGAAAGAGCATACTCCAAGGTTGGTTTAGATGGTCTTCTAGTCCCGGTTTAATGTAATGAATTTTGTAAAATGAAATATTTATCCTAAAATTCAAATGCAAAACCTTTTAAGCCATCCACTTGGAAATCAAGGAAATAAAAGATATTGTGGTTCCTTTTAATCTCCCTAATTATCTATGTGTGATGTGGGGTTTATATAAGAAATAATGAGATGTCACCCTACTTATATTGGCTTTTATGAAGTGCTAAAATCAAATATAAACTACTGAGTGGAAGTGGGCATCTCAAGCCTTACAATTTTGCAAAAATAAGACAAATACACAGCAGAATCATAAACAGTCATGCACAATGCACAGACCATGCGTTTGGAGAGTTCTGACAGAGTGAAGATGTGCGTGAACCACGCCTATGCTCATCCCGAACCCGCACACATGCAGATAAGTTGGAGGGATGAAAATTTTGAAAAACTTGTCTTATTATGGGATGAAATCCTGCTCTCAGGTGGTGATATTAGGTCATTTTTGACACCTACACATGCAAACAAGTAAGAAAGAAAACTCTAACAACCTAATTGGGGAGAATTTTGATTCAAATCCCTAGTATGGTCGCCAATATTTTGGGTTCCTTTTGTCACAAGGGTGAGAAAAAGGAGGTCCCTTAACTATCTAGTTAGGCTATGCAAAAAGAACAACAGAGAGTTAGTTGGTTAGTGGCTCAGCTAACATAAAGTAACAAGAAATAAACAACAATGAAATAAATCTAAACTAAGCAAAAAATAACTTGAAATAAATGCACAAAGAAAACACAAGAGAGATATACCAAGCAAAAGGGATCTTTGAATTGATACTCCTTTGAGAAATATGGGAATTTATGAGTCCCCCCTTCCTCCTTGGGAAGGCTCTTTAGTCTCCTAGTATAAAGTCTTATTTCTACTATCAATGAATAAAAACGGAAAATGGTGAAGAAAAGAGTGATGGACTATTCAAGAGGAAAGAGTCCTAACAGTTTCTATGGATTCCCAAATCATTCTAAGAGGAAGATGGCTTCCCAAAGGTAAAAATGAGAAGCATAACAATACTCAAATGCTTCTTCTTTTTTCCATACAATGGCCCTTTATTTATAGGAGTATTGCAAGCTTTTTCTTAACTAGTTCCAAATGTGAATGGGAGGCCTTTAAAGCCATCCCTTTCAATGATCCCAAGGAAACACTTGGGGGAGATTTTGGGTATGGCGAAGATCCCATTCATCCCAAAAGTGGTTGAGGCCCAACCAAACTCATCAATTCATCATTTCTAGGTCTGTGTCGGTATTTCAACTATAAGTCACGCACTCCACACACTGTGTGCACCGTACCCCATGTTAGCCCATGTATATGTGCACGCACTGCTTTGGATGAAATTTGAATGTGCACGGATTTATAGAACCACTTTTATATACTTTCATGATTATCTTGCCAAACTGAGTGTAATCCTTCCATGAATATTGGTAGTATGTTGTGTTTGTGTTAATTGTTTCTCCATCCATTGTCTGTATTTGTAGTGTGCCATTTTCTGGTGATAACACCCTTTTCTACTAACCGAGGTTTGTATTTCTCCACTTTTCCTTCTTCATTAAACTTACTTTTAAATACCCATTTGTTTCCAATGGTATTTATTCCACTTGAAAACTCCACTAGATCCCAAGCCTCATTCTTATCCAAGGCTACCATTTCTTCAACCATGGCCTTTTTACATATTTGTCCATCCTTTGAATCGACTGCCTCCCTAACAGTTCTAGGATTATCATCACTAGTAGACAAAGAAAAATTTGAATGGAAATCAGGTGGAGTTTACCTTTCTGGTAGCCTTTTTCTCCAAACCAATCTCCTCAATACTAGAGTATGAGGATCTTATTCTTATGATTCATTTGTTCTATAGAGTCTGATTCATCATCCTTTGACTCAAATTCTATTTTCTTTGGTTCTTCCTTACTTCGTAGGACTTCCTATTTGACAACATCTTTCATTTCTCTAAATACCACATCTCAACTATACACAACCTTCTTATATTATGATTTCCAAAACTTATAACCTTTGAGACCATCTTTATACCTAATAAAAATACAATTTTGAGCCTTCTTGTCTAGCTTAATCATGTTTTCCTTTGGAACATGAACATACTCCTCACATCCAAATACCTTGAGATGTGTGAGAGATGGTTTCTTACCAATCCATACCTCATGTGGAGTCTTGTCATCCAGTGTTGATGAAGGTGACCGACTGAATAGGTAACATGCAGTACCCACTACCTTTGCCCAAAATTCCTTCCCTAACCCAACACCACTGAGAATGCACCTTTCTTTTTCCAACAGCATCTTGTTCATCCTTTTTGCAAATCCATTCTGCTAAGGTGTATAAGGAGTAGTATTTTCCCTTTATATACCACATTTCATACAGAATTATTCAAATTTATTCCCAAAAAACTCTCCATCAGTATCTATCCTCAACACATTAATTATTTTCTCCGTTTGATTCTGTAATACCCCTAGGCCAAACCCAAACTGTAAATGTAAATATAAATGTAAATATTTATATACGCTGGTGATATGATTCATATAATTTTGTGTGCACCTTCCATGCTATAGCGCAGACATGTACTGCGCACTAAAATGATGAAGTGTGCACATTCTAGGATACCACGTGGAACAAACTTAAGTGCATGCGATTTTGAAGACAAAGAGCCTTTGTGTATATGTTGTGTTTTGAGGCTGGTGAGAAGGGATGTAGAAAGGAAAATATGTATGTAATGTAAATGTAGTCACACACAAATATTAAAGAAAAAGAAAAACACATCAATATGGAAGACCAACCATGTAAAAGAGTATGGGGGGATAAACTCCACTAGTTAGGGAAAGGGGGATAAAATTTAAGGATAAGGGGCTAAGATAGGGAGATTAAGCCAAAAAAGAATATTATATTAATATTCCTTAAAGTATAAAGTATGGATAATTATTTTATCCTAAGTTCTAAGGATGGGGAAAAGTGGGTCAAAGTAGTTCTCGACATGACAAGTGTCATGTTGGGAACATGCATACATATAGTTTGGACTTAGTTGATTTTCCCATCATGCCATCATCATTCACTCACTCATTCAGTTGTCCTTCGTACCTTCATGTCACTAAACATGTACCCATACATGTATCTGTACCTGGATATCTAAATAGATGGACTGAAGAAGTGGGTTGTCAGGCCCATGGGATATTGAAGAGGCGGGTTGTCAGGCCCATGGGATATTGAAGAGGCGGGTTGTTAGGCCTGTGAGAAGTTCTCTCTAGGTGAGATAATTGCTGGAAATTGATTTCCCAAAGGGGCCAAACTGAAGCTATAGGGCTCTGAGACTTCCTGTCTGGCCAGTTGTTGAATCCCCAGAAAGGAAGTGGGGAAACCGAGGAACTATAGATCAGAGAAGGGGTACACTTCCTAGGGTGGGACATGCAAGTGGGGAATGAGGGACTATAGGTTGTTAGTTCAAGTTGCACCTATAAAAAAGTTTTTCCTATTTTCTGAGATACATCATCGTGGTTAGGAACTGCTTTACCTGGGTGGAGTTTAGTCCCAGCTCGGGGGTGACCCACTATTGAGATTTTTGAGTAGTGTGGTCTAAGGTTGGGAGGAATTTGGAAGGTCTGCATGCAGTTAGTGATATTTTTATCAAGATAAGTGTCATTTGTGTGTTAAATTATATGTTGCATTATTTTTTATGGGTTTATTTTCATGGTTTTTTTATTGTCTGTGTTTCATGTGTATTTTTATTACTATTCTGTATGAATCTGTGCATTTGTAGAGTTTCTATATGTTTTTAATTTTGCATACAGTTCAAAAAAGTTATGTGGCATAGCCCAGTTGGATGTTGGGGATACTACAATATGGTATCAGAGCTCTATTTTTCAACAGTGAGCCTAGATGGACCGAGCAAGTTGAATTGAAGATAAATTTCATAGAGAATTGATTTTGAAGTCGCCAAATTTCAAGTTACAGTCCATCGATGGTAAAAATCAGAAGCAATTGCGTGGAATTGGGAAAAAGCCCAAATTTTTGTTGTTAAATTCATGGGAAATTTGAGAAATTTGTCCAAGTGGTGAGATATTATTAATTTAATATCTGTTCTAGCAAATTCAGACCTGGAATTGGTTGAATTTCAATTTACAGGGAATCCATGATAGATGGAGCGAGATAAGCTGATTAAAATTCTCAATTTGTGAATTGAGTTTGGGAAAAATCCATTCCAGGAATGTCAACCATCAACAATTTGTTGTTGCATAGATTGAATTGGTGTTATTAGAATGAAATTGAACAAATTTCATAATTGAAGAATTCCCATGGTGAAAATTGGGAAAAGTTTGGCAAAAGCCCCAATTTCTGCAGCGAAATTCACGAGGAATTAATGCATAGAAAAAATGAAGGTGCACACTAAAAATGTGTGATGTGCACTGAAAAGCTTGTGATGTGTGGAAAATAATGGTGCATGGATGTGCACGCTAAAATTTTGTGTTGCGGAGTACATGTTGGGATCTGTGAAAAAATATTGGTGTGCAGGTGTGCACACTTAAATTTGGTGTTGTGCAGTGTAGAGTTGGTAATATGAAAAAAACTAATGGTGCACGGGTGTGCACACTTAAATTTGGCACTGCACAGTGTAGAGTTGGTAATACAAAAAAAAATAATAATGGTTCATGGGTGTGCGCAGTTAAATTTGACGTTGTGCGGTACAGAGTTGGTAATGCACGAAAAATAATGATGCATAGGTGTGCGCACTTAAATTTGGCACTACGTGGTGCAGAGTTGGTAATGTGCGAAAAATAACGGTGCACGAGTATGCGCACTTAAATTTGGTGTTGCATGGAGAAAATCTAGTGAAGTGTAGAAAAATATTAGTGTGCAAATGTGTGCACTAAATTTAGCATTGCGCAGTGTGGATTGGGTGGCGCATGTGTAATATTGGTGCACGTGGTGTGAAAACTCATAATATTGGCATGGGTGGTGTGCGCACTGAGTATTGGAAGAGCACAGAGGAATTTTGTTAGTGCCCGCGCAATGTTGGTATGCAGTGCATGCATCCAGAATATTATTGTTGTGTGACAGTTTAATTAATGGTGCACGCAGAGTATTGATGCACGATGGGAGTGCACTAAATTTTTGGCATGGTGTGGTGCATAGAGTGCAATGTGCACGCAATATTAACATGTGACACAAAAATTTCATGCAACACGTATTAGTGCATGAACCAAAATTGTGCATGGTAGATATTGACACGTGACACAAACCTAGTGTGCACCAGAGATTGGCGCGGCAGAGAAGTGATCCACATTGGTTATAGGTGCATGGAGCACCCGCTAACTTATGGTGTTGCTACGCATGCTAAATATGGGTGTACATTTTCAAATTTGTGCACGCGAAATCTTTTGGATGGTCTATAACAATAGAAAACCAGTGAATTTATGTGACATTTTATATTCTTTGATGGTAATCTTTTTGCAGAGCATTTTTGAGTCCGTAAACAACATTTTTAGCTACTTAAAAACCATGAGAACATAGTGTATTAAGGTACATTATGTCTTTTCAACTCAAATGAAAGAACTTGGAGAGAGATTTCTAATGGTGTAAATCGTTCGTCAAATAGATATTTTATGAGGAAGTTACACGACAAACAATGGAGGGCAAATATTAAGACCCAGTTAACTTCGGAGGGCCATAACTTTCTGCTCCAGAATAAGATTGAGGCATAGGAGTAGTCTATGGAAATATATTGAACCACACAATATATTCATGGATATGAATTAAAATTATGGGCATGTTATAAATGTTTAATATGGCACAGAAGGTACTTGTATCATTCAAGGCCAAAAACACTAATTGGTATAGAACTTTAACAGGATGTAACTAGCATCCTAGAAGCCAGAAAGAGGTGAAACTTGGGCATAATGTCCAAAATATGTGCATGATGAAACCAAATTTGGATCATTCTAAAAATCCAACAGATAAGGTGAAAAAATGCATAAGTACAATGTTGATTTGCACCAAGTTGAAGTGTGAAGAGAAGAATTAATGGACAATTTTCAGATAACCATAAATTTCTATTCAAGACTCAGAATTGAGCATCGAAACAAGTATTGGAAAGGTCATGGATAACAGAATATAAATAATCATCTAGAAAATTGATCTGGGCAGTCAATTTTTAAAAGAAATTAGAAGAAACAATTCAAATGCATTATTGAACCAGAATTGTACATAATTTCATGAATTATTAAATTATTTAGCCTAACAAGTCTTGTTGGTTGCACATTTTATAGAGTTAACAACAATTAGATTAGAATATGATCCACACATATTTTACAATCATGGAATATACACAGCGGGATTACAGCCATGAAGATGATATCAGAGGGATGCATGTCAATATTGTTGGCAAATGCTTAACAGGTAGTGTATGCTTGTCATTGATGGAAAGTACAACAGTGAAGATGGCAGGATCAGAATGTGCATCGATGGACAAACAGGAACAACATAGGCTCAGGAGGAATTAGTATAGAGTCGAAATTATTCCAAGTAAGAAGGATGTGTAATCTTGGAGGAGAAGCGTCGTTGATCGTTGGATCCCATCCAAAATTCCCGATAGCATGAGGGTCGTCAGATCTGAATAAAAACAAGAAGAGCGCGCACTGAAGAGGAGGATAGATATCAGGCGTTAGATCTGAGCGCAGGATCCGACCACCGTTGGATCAGAGAAAACCTGCACAGTGTTTAAAGCACAAGAAGAAAATGGGCTCACAAAATCCTGAAAATAGGAGGACCGTCCATCTCAAGGGGTTATGTGGACCGTTGATCCCAATCCTTATCGGAGTTTCAGGGATTGAGAGTTGGACATGTCAAAGTTTATTGACATTAGGAACCCCGAAATCGCGATGTATCGAGTGTTGAAGTTGTCAAAGAACATTGACATCAGGAACCCCGATTTCGCGATATACGAATTCGCGATTTAATCGCAGCTGCTGAATAGAGATCAGATCTGGACCGTTGATTTAACTCCTTATCAAAGTTTCGTGAATCGAGACTTTGAAGTGACAAAAACACTTGACAACAAGAATGTCTATTTCGCGATATGCGATATCGCGATGCAATCGCAGCTGTAGAATCAAGCCCTGATCAGGACCATTGATCCCACGCCATTACGAGGTATCGGGGATCACGACTTGGAGAGTCGAGATGCCTCATCTCCAGACTCGCGAAATCGCGAAAGCGCCTTATGCATAAGGTTGTGGTCACAGCCCTTGGTCACATCAGCGAGAGATGGACAGATGCTAGAAGACAAGGAGGAGCCGAGGCTTATCGCACGGTCAGGTGGAGAATGACACAGAAGGTGACACGACAGGAGTGGGTCCCTTTGTCAATACTCCACCATTCC
>ML790926.1:21816-34970 GCA_009831015.1 Picea engelmannii | reverse complement strand
AATGACTGATTGTTCTGGCTTCTCTTTCTTTCTTGGAATCTTCATGTTCTTCTTCATGTTTTTCATTGGCTCTTGGGTCCATGGAGTTTCTTATAGATTCCATGCCCTAGAGATTCCACTTCTTACCTTCATCATCGGTTCATAGATTTGGATAGACAATCAGAAATACTTTAAGGCTTCTCTTTGAAGAGGTCTTCTTCTACGGTTGAGCTGAACACATGTTGTCTTTCATGACTACTACCATGGATATATATATATATATATATATTTCATCATCTTCAATGGATCATAGGATTATCTCCCTCTTGATCCTTGCTTGATGTATAAGTGCATATAATCTGCTCCCTTCGTCTGATTGAGCTCATGCTTCCGTCTTCGTCCTTATTGTCTTCTACAATATATAATAGAGTCCACGCTTCCATATACATCCTTATTGTATTCTGTAATATATAATTGGCTCTCTTGTCTAACAGATTCCACGCTTCCATCTTGTTGTCTTCTATAGAATGTCATGAGTATTTTTCCAATTTCCTTTTGATTGTTGACTTATTTCTGTCTTTGCTTTTCCAAGTCTCTTCAAGATTGATTCTGATTTCAGTCTTATCTTGTAATGTCTTTCACATGATTTGTATTTCATCCTTTCATATGTATTATCTAATAATATTCATCCTTGTCTTGTTGTTCTTTCATAGGTATAGTTCTTCTTGGAACACGTTATCTTTTAAGAGATAGATATTCAAGATATGTACAAAGACGATGCAAGCAAGATATGTACAAGAAATAAGAAGAGTGTTGTTACCTTTTAGTAGAATAAGTCTCTTCCATCCTGCTTAGTCTTCTTTGTAGGTTCATTTTCCTCGGCAATCGATGCTTCGTGTTTCTCCTTCCTTTTATTTATCTTGGGACATTGATTTCTGTAGTGACCGTACTTCTGACAGTTGAAGCACAATATTTATGAAATATCTTTTCTTTGTTTTGGCTTCCTTCTTGAATCAAACTTTCTTTTGTTCCTGAAGTTCTTGAATCTTGCTGTGAAGGCTTGATCATCATACTTCTTTTGAGGTTTCTCTTTTGCATTGTTCCTTGATTATTCTTGAGCACAACAAGTCCAAAGTTCTTCAAATGTCGGTTACTCTTTCCTTGTGTTCATGCTTGCGGAAAATGAATCCCATGTCTTGGGAAGACCATTGAGTACTATGTTCACCAATTCCTTTTCTGAAGTGATCTCTTCAATATCTTGTAGTTGATATCTTAGCTGGGAGATGCTTACAAAGTATGATGTTATGTTGTCGTCATCATTCATCTTCATGTCACGAAGCTCATTCTTCAGACTCATAACTTGTCCAATGTTTCTGACTGAGAATAGATTTGTTAGGGCATTGTACATCTTCTTCGATGAGTCAAGATGGGAGATGTAGGGTATCAAGTGGTATTTTATGGAATCCACTATGATACTCATGGAATTGATGTCAATGTCTTTGAACTTCTCCATATCTGCAACATTCTGTGGTTCCTTCTCTTCTTCTTCTTCAAAATCTGGCTTCACGATCTTTCCTTTCATGATATCCAACACTTATTCTTGGCAAGGACGAGGTCAATCCTTGTCTTCCATGCTCTGAAGTTAGAGGCTCCATCTAGCTTGTTCTCAAACTTCATAGAGTTTATCATGGCTTGCTTGACTTGGTCAAACCCTAGATTTGACCAGAAATCCAAACTTCACGTCTTGGCCTTCTAAGCGTACCAGGAGATGCGCTGGGCTAGGGTGCACTGATCTATCTGGAGATTAGGTCAATCTCATAACCTAAGGTGCCTCAAAAAGAGGTTTAGGGTTTATGCAACTACTTTTGCTGGTAACCCTAGCTGCAGTGCTTTTGGAAGTTTCTCCTGCTAGTAACCCTAGCGGCAGTTCCTTAACGAGCTCAATATCTAGCGGCTATGTTTCCTTCCAATGTTTTAGGATGACTGAAAGGGTGTGGGCCCATAACCTGTTAGAATATAGAATATGGTGTGCTTGTTTTACCATTGACGATACCTTCGTCACCCAACCAGAGGCCGAAGCCTCCCTCCAAGCACCTTAACCTTGACTGAGAATTATTTCGGAAGAAAACCATAGGCTAGATAGCCAAACAAAGAGCAGCGCATCAATCCCCAAGGATAGCGCATCACAAAATACTGATCAGATGTTACAAACCCTAGCCAAGAGATATTCAAGCCAAAACTAAGATCTTGTTGCTGTTGCTGCAGCTGCACCAGCTCTTCCTCCAAACCTGCGCACAAGACTGCAATTGTAGTGTGCACCAAACTGCAGAACTGCAATTCTGAGATGTTGCAAATGAGAACTGGTGCCCTGTATTTATAGTAGTCCTGCCAGTTTTGCTGGGGCCGACTTCTCCTTCTGGATAGTGTCTGTTCAGTATATTATTATTATTTCTGGCCGACTTCTTCTCTTGGAGGCTAATAGCCTAATATAAATTATCTTCTTGAGCCGACAAGGCTTCTAGGGTTACTAGCCAACTCATTAGGGTTTCTCTTGCTTCCCGAAGTCTTCTATTCTAATCAGGTTCACACGTGGGGGTAAATACCTCCCGTAGCTACCATAATATTAACATATATTGCACTAAGGAAAGTGCATAAAGAAGGGGGAGGGGAATGTAATACCCCTAGGTCGAACCCCAACTATAAATGTAAATATAAATGTACATATGTATATAAGTTGGTGAGATTCTTGATATCATTTTTCACAAACCTTCCATGGTATAGCGCGCACATGTACTGTGCACTAAAATGATGAAGTGTGTACATTCCAGGATACCACGTGCAACAAACTTAAGTGCACACAATTTTGAGGTTAGATAACCTTTGTTTATATGTTGTGTTTTAAGGATGGTGAGACAAGATGTATAAAGGAAAATATGTGTTAGGGACCTAACCTACCTAACACCTCAAGTGGGTAGAATAATATATTTCCATGTAATAAAGGTCAATATTAATAAGGCCTAGAAATAAGGAGGAATAAGTCAATTGTAAGAAGACCTAATAGAAGCTTCCTCCTCTAGAAGGATCTTCCTCTAAATTGTTCTTTTGTATAGATAGATTTAGTATAAATAAGAGTAGAGGGTATGAGAAGTTGTGTCCTGGATATTATTATAATAGATCTCTACTCTGCTAGAGGTTTCCCCCTCGAAGAGGCAAGTGAACATTGCTATCATTAATCAAGGTGCTCTTTCTGGTATTATTCTGGTTATATCATTGTTTTTCTACCATTTCTAGTTAAAATAATTATGTTCTTCATACTATTCTATATTTGGAATAATACAAGTGGTATCAGACCCCTTTCCTCGGCAGAAACTTGTCGGTTTATTTTTTTTCAAGGTAGATATGTATTCCAGCATCTTAAAGCTACATAGATTTGTCGTTATGTGCATAAACCTGTGGTCAGGGAGTAATACATGTAGAAAATACAAGAGGTAATCAAGTGCACATTTGTTGACCACCCTTTGTAAGCCATGTTATTATCCCTTTGAGTGGTAGTGCATCAGAAAACACATGTACATGGATCAACCTATATCTCCTAAATCCCTCCGTAGATAAAATGATCAGTCACTTGAATGTTATAGTTCCACCGAGAACATCACTCAAGAAGATACTCTCTAGTACCTAGGTATTCGTGTAGTACAACTAAGGGAACAGTCTAGACTCCTTAGTTGGTTCCCTGAGATATTGGGTTGAGTACTACTATTGGACCCCACAAGTATTTCAGGGAGCTATAGAACATGGAAAACAATTGTCTATAGAAACCATGAATACCCTAACCCTTGGGACAGAAACAAAAACAAAACAAAAAATATCTATTGTCGAGCAATTGTGCCTTATACATTCATACCTTTCATTTTTAATCCTTTTTTTTTTTTTTCAGTGGACCCAAACCCTTCTCAGCTTCCTTGTTTTTCCATCTATTCCATTATATTTCCCTTCCCACCCTAATCGTTGTGGTACCTATCACTTATAAGTCCTTTTTTGTGGTCCCGCCCACCCATTTTTCCTTACCCTCACTTACGCTCTCCAAATGTCCACCACTCACAACCAAGACTTGCAAGCTTCCATCAATTAAGTGACATTTGATATTGGCTCTACCAATTCCCACGTTTGGCAATTCGAGACCCAAGTAGAGCACAAATTTGACACCATGGAAGCCAACTTCATGAACCAATTTAGTACCCTCCAATCTATTTTCAACCAGTTGTTTCACTGCCCTTCAGGTCCTTCCTCCTTGGACCAACCTGATGTTGTTGATTCCTCTCATTATCTTCATTTTCAATAAAACTCCTTTCAACATGACCCCCATCTTCCCTGTGTCGAGGTCAATAAATTTGATGTCTTTGATCCTATGGGTTGGGTCACTCAAATGAAGAATTATTTTTATATGCATGGTATTACTAATGATTTGGCCAAACTTCTCTATGTAATCCTCTATATAGATCCTAAACAATGGAAATGGTGGAAATGGAATAAAATTGACGTCAGGGGTATATTTCTTGGACCCATTTTGTTACAAATCTCTATGACTTATTTGAAAATGATACCCACTATCTCAGTTGTTTGACCAAGTTGAAAAAGTCAGGCATAGTGGAATACTTTATAACTTCTTTTGAGCATTTGGAATTTCGAACCGAGGGTATGTTAGATGCTTTCTTTAGTGAATTCTTTATCAGTGGCCTAAAGGATGAAATATGATATCAGGTTCTCATGGCCTTCCCTCAGACTTGGTTGGAAGCTACTAAACATACTAAAGAGGCCCAACAAGTTGTTTTTTTCAAGAACAAAAAAAACCTCTTTTGTTCCTTGCCCTCAACCCACTAATCCTAACCCCCCTGTCACTCCCCTCAAGGTCCAGAAATCAACTAGGGATGAAATGGTTGAATGCCAACTGAAGGGTTGTTGCTATAATTGTGATGAAAAATAATTTCTAAGGCACAAGTTGAAGGAACCAAAACTTGTTATGACCATTTTTGAAGATGCTCCCGATAAAGATGTGATAGTTTGACTTTTTGAAGAGTCTTCCCTTCCCGATGCTACCTATGATCCCGCTGACCCACCTGAAGTTGAACCACTCATTTCCTTGAATGCCCTCACTAAATTCTCTACTCCACAAACCCTCAAGCTCATTGGATCTATTAAGAATAGGAAGGTCATCATCCTTTTTTATAGTGGTAGCACCCACAATTTTATTCATCGTCACATTTCCCAGTAAACAAATTGTTATATTTGTGTTGTCAATAATTTTCAAATCATGCTAGCCAACCGTGGGTCCATGAAATGTGGTGGGCTTTGTGAAAATGTACATCTTCAAATTGGACATGACCACCTGAAATATCATATGTTTTCCATTGAAATGGGTGGTTGTGGCATTGTACTAGGTGTTGAATGGTTACACACTTTGGGTCCCATTCTTATGGATTTTAATAAATTAACCATGCATGATCCAGATGGATCTCAGCAGCCATCCAACTTTTCCAATGAATCACCATTTTGAGCCTGTCATTTTGATAAACCATGATATTCACCCTTTTGATGGGGAATGGAATGAAATGTCATGTTCATTTGTTAATTACAGATATCATGTAATTATTTCCTAGTGGTCTTATGTACATGCCTACATCATAACCTTAATGCACTGGATCCCATTAGAACTCTGCAGTTAATCATGCTTAGGATAGCATAGTACTCGAATGGGTGACCGCCTAGGAAGTCCTAGTGTTTTACATGGCTATGGAATTTTATAAACTTAGTCCAATTTATCCCACATGCATCATGGAAATTGTTCTCCTCTCACTCTCTCATATATAATTGATGTGAAGGATCCCCTTTAAGCATTCAATGGAGTGTAATTTTAATTTTTCTTTGAATGAAGCGTAGCCAACATCTCTTTCTTTTCAAATATAGGCTACCCCATTCTACGAGTTTTTCTCTCTCGTTTATTAATAGAAGTTGGTTTTCACCATATTTATGTGTTCTCTGCATTATCTCTATGTATTTCCTTATTATATATCGGTTATATTTTTGTCTTCATGTCATTCTCAAAATAATATGGATCAATGGTATCAGATCAAGTTGTTGCTTGTCGTTTCTTAGAGAAGGTCCTTGATGAGGTTAGGGTATAGAGAGTTGGGTCTCGAGATAGTTTTTCTTGAGGAAAAAATCTCTCTCCAACCCAAGAAACCTCCCATGGTGGCAGAAAAGAGAGATGACAAAGAAGGAGATCCTTTCAATATGTTTCTCGAGGAATCCCTCATGCGACAGAGGAACGAGATGATGGAAAACATTGCTCAAATCCTTCGAAGACTACCAATGACAGAAGTTGAGGCATCTTTCACAAGAATCCATTTCGCAAGTGCGTCACCCTTCAAGGTACAAGTCAATTTTGATATCCCCTTATTTGAAGGCCAGATAGATGCAAATGCTCTAGAAAAATGGTTGAATCTGCTAGAAGGTTATTACTCTATCCAAAAAATTTCCAATAGTAAAAAGATCACCTTGGTGCTCCTTAAATCCCTTCTCCATGTCAGATCTTGGTGAGAATTTTACTGGGATAGGTACACCGTGGATGAATCTACACTATTTGGGAAGAACCCACTTGGGAGGCCTTTGTAGATGCCCTAAAAGAGGAGCTCTACCCTATCAAAAACTATGATTATCAATACATGAGATGGACAAATGTGTGTCATAAAAGAGACCAGAGGGTGTCAGAGTACACCAACATAATTCATACCTTGCATTCAAAGCTGGGTGTCAAAGACTCCGAGCGACACCTTTTTTTGAGGTGCTATAATTTTCTACACAGGTACATCCAAACAAAGATGGATTTCTTGGATAACTCCTCATTGGGAGCTACTTATCAATATGCAGTCAAAATTGAGTAGAAATTCAACCAGCATAGTAAGTGGGAGAAGCATGGAAAAGTCAACTCTAACTCACATAATGAAGGAGAGAGAAAGGAAGGCAAACCTCAAGAGAGCCAGTCCCATATGCAAGAAAAGAAGGGTAACGAGAAGTCTAAGAAAGACACTAGAAAGTGGTGTGAGTTCCACAACAACCCTTGGAACAACACTAATGAATTTTGCTCAATACAATCATTGATGGCCAAGCTCAAAGACAAAGATCCTAACCATGACCTAGACCGTGACTTGGAAAATAATAAAAGGAGACAGGTCATTGATGCAGAACCCACTGCTACTATTGCAAATACAACAATCCAACCAGAAGAGTATCATGAGGAGGGGGAGCGCCTCTTCCATTCATAGATGTGGGTGAATGGGACCCCACTGCATTTTATTGTTGATAGGGAAGCCAAAATAACATCTTCTTAGCAGAGGTTTTCAAGAAGTTGGATTTTCCAAAAACACCACACCTGAAACTATACAACATCGGGTGGCTTCGTCAGGGTTAAGATATTTGTGTCAGCCAAAAATGTTACCTATCCTACTGCATCAATCCCTTCAAGGATGATTTATTGTGTCATGTTTCCCCACTGGAAGTCTGTGATTCTATATTACACCATCCATATATGTGGAGGAGTCATGTTGTTTATGAGTCTTGACCCTGTAATGTCATTGTTACTTTGGGGGGTCATCTTTACAAGATACCAGAGGTAGTTCCGACTATTGTCCCACCAAAACAATGCCACAAAGTAATCTCTCATACTGAAAATTTTAGCCTCTTCACAAGACAATCAAGAGTTGAACAAACATACATTGGAAGCACTTCACCCTCATGCCAAGACCTTTCTATCCAGCAGAAGAAGATCGAAAATATTGTATAAGAGTACCAAGATGTTCTTGGTGCACCTACGTGGGTGCCTCCACATTTCCCAATCAAGCAAGGTTATAATAGAACCCTTCATACTCTTCATGTTGCATATTCACCGACATAGTCCTCCCACACTCAGGTATATCATGCAACTAGATTGGTTGAATAGATCCAACCCCTCTAGCAACAGGTTCATGACAGCCTTCAACAATCTAAGCAGGATAGCTTCTTCAACAAGGAAAGAAATGGACCAAGCTTTGGATTTAGCAGAATTCTCCATGTCTCCCAAGGGAACTTGATGCAATGGGGACCATTTATTCCTTGGGGTGAGAGGGGAATGATCCAGATGGATCTCAGTAGCCATCCACCTTTTCCACTTAATCACCATTTTGAGCATGTGGTTTTGATAAACCATGATATTCACCCCTTTGATGGGGAATGGAATGCAATGTCAGCTTCATTTGTTAATTACATACTTCATGTAATGATTTCCTAGTGGTATTGTGTACATGCCTACAACATAGTGTTAATTCATTGGATTCCATTAGAACTTCATAGTTAAGAAAACTTAGGATAGAGTAGTATTGGGATGGGTGCCCAACTGGGAATTCCTAGTGTTTTACATGCCTATGGAATTTTATAAACTTGGTCCAATTTATCCCACATCCATCATGGGAATTTTTCTCCTCTCACTTTCTCATATATAATTAAGGTGAAGGAGGCCCTTTAAGCATGCAATGGACTGTGAAGTAAATCAATTTATCCCACATGCATCATGGGAATTTTTCTCCTCTCACTCTCTCCTATATAATTGAGTTGAAGGAGGCCCTTTAAGCATGAAATGGAGTGTGAAGTAAATCTTGTTGCGATTGAAGCATAGCCAACATCTCTTTCGTTTCAGATATATGTTGCCCCATTCTTCCAGTTTTTGTTCTACATTGTTTTTATCTCTTGTTCATTAACAAAAGTTGGTTTTCACTATATTTATGTGTTCTCTGCATTATCTCTATGTATTTCCTTGTTATATATCGGTTATATTTTTTTCTTCATGTTGTTCTCAAAATAATCCAGATCAATGCAATTCCCATAGGAGGGAAAAAGGTACCACTTCCAAGGTCTCACAGCTAGTTCTCCTGAGTTCATCAGTTCCCATCGCATGGAAAATTTCCTAAAGAAAGGTCACTCCAGTATTATTTCTCAACTCCATTCTATTCATGTATTTGAGACACCCTATGTGCATCTTGACCTCTAATATATTCTCTCCAAACACCATGTTGTTTTTTCCCCTCCTGAGGGACTTATGCCTTCTCATGGTGTTCATGATCATTCCATACGCCTTGTTCATGGAAGTCTTCCTCCAAATGTTCTCCCTTATCGTCATCCCTTTTCCCAAAAGAATGAAAATGAGAAAATAGTGCAGGAATTTCTACAATCAGATGTTATCCTCCCTAGTACCAACCCTTATAAACAAAGTACTTGGAGAATGTGTCCTGGATTTCTTTCCCTCAATAAAATCACCATCAAGAACAGGTTTCCCATTCCTATCATTGATGATCTCTTTGATGAGTTGAGTGGAGCTCAGTATTTCACTAAACTTGATATTTGTTCTGGCTACCACTAGATACATATGAAAGACACTAACATCCCCAAGACTTTCTTTCAAACTCATGAGGGTAACTATGAGTTCTTGGGCATGCCATTTGGCCTATGTAATTCCCCCTCTACCTTCCAAAGCCTCATGAATCATGCCATTCATCCTTTTCTCCGTCATTTTGTCTTAGTTTTATTTGATGATATTCTCATCTATAGTAAAACTTGGAATTCTCGTTTTTCCCGTGTGGATAAAGTTCTTCATCTACTCTCTTAGAATTAACTTTTCCTCAAACACTCTAAATGTGCCTTTGGCACTTCATAAGCCACATACTTGGTTCATATTGTTCACAAGGATGTTGTCTGGGTGGATCGTAAGAAGATTGAAGAAATGAAGGATTGGCCTCACCCCAAGACTGTCAAAAGAGTGCATGGATTTCTAGGTTTAACATGATATTATCGCAAGTTTGTTCAGAATTATGGAAAGATTGTGACACCTCTCACTCCTCTACTTAACAAGAATTATTTCACTTGGAATCCCTCAACTGACCTGGCCTTTCAAGAATTGGAGTCTATGTGCACTACTCCAGTCTTAGTCATTACTGATTTCAAAAATACCTTTGTCCTGGAATGTGATGCCTCCGGGAGAGGAATTGCAGCGGTCCTTATGCAAGAGGGAAGACCTTTTTCCTTTACCAGCAAACAATTGTCAGAACTCCATTTGGGCCAATCAATCTATGAAAAGGAAATGTTGTCTATTATGCATGCAATGGATCTCTGGCACCCTTATATCTTGGGGAAACACTTCCAAATTAAGACAGATCATTAAAGACTCAAGTATTTTTTGGAGCAATGACCTTCCTCTCCAGAGAAACAAAAATGGGTAACTAAGTTATTTGGATATGATTATGAGATCATTTACAAGAAAGGTAAATAAAATGTAGTTGTTGACGCTCTTTCTCCAAAATATGAAGATGAAGGTTCCTTGTTCTCCCTATCCTTCATTGTACCATATTATCTCCAAGTCATTCTCCAGGAATGGCTATAAGATCCTAAAATTTCACATCTTATCCAGCAATTGCAAGACAATTCTCCAATTTCCCTCGGGTACTCTTTTCACAATGATGAGCTTCACTACAAAGGTTGTTTGTATTTAAGTAAATAGTCACAACTTGAATCCACAGTTATTTCTGAGATTCATGCTACTCCCACAACTGGGCACTCAGGGTTTACCAAAACCTATGACAGGGTCAAACGATATTTTTTCTAGGATTGTATGAAAAAGGACATTCCCACTTTTGTGGAATAATGTGATGTTTGTCAACGTAACAAGGGAGAAAAAATAAAATCCCCTGGCACACTCCAACTGCTTCCGATTCCACCCTCTATTTGGATGAACATCTCTATGGATTTCATTGTTGGATTACATAAATCAGGAAATAAGTCAGTCATCATGGTGGTAGTTGATCATGTTTCCAAGTATGCTCATTTATGTTCTCTTCAACGTCCATTTACTGCATCCACTTTGGATCAAATTTTCATGGATCATATCTTCAAGCTTCATGGCATGCCTCGTTCTATTGTTCTTGATTGAGAAGCCACTTTCACCAACAATTTTTGGAAAGAACTATTCAAGCTACATGGCACCCAATGGCATAGCAGCACTACCTATCATCCCCAAATTGATGGTCAAACTGAAGTTGTCAACAAGTGTTTGGAGACTTATTTGAGTTGTTTTTCCTATGAAAGGAAAAATCAATGGGCTCAATGGTTACCATTACTTGAATGTAGAAAATCCACCTTCTTTTCTCTCCTACATGCCAGGTGTCTAGAAGTTTTAGGTGGTTGACCAAACACTCATAGTTCAAGAATCTATTCTCGGTACCCTTAAAGAGAATTTGGTCATGGATTAGAATCTCATGAAGTAACAAGCCAATCAAGGTCGCTCAAAATGTCAACTTTTTGAAGGAGACCAGGTATTTCTTCGACAACAACCTTATAAACAAACTTCACTCAAGGTCGAACATTGTCAGAAACTGGTGCCCAAATTTTATGTTCCTTATACAATTCTCAAGCACGTGGAACATGTGTCTTATCGGTTAGATTTTTCTAGTTCTTCTAAGCTCCATCATGTTTTTCATGTCTCCTTCTTAAAGAAGGCGATGGGAACTAAGTTCCAAACTCAAACCAACCTTCCTGAGTTGGATGAAGATGGATCCATATGGTTGTATCCACAAGCATTTTTGGACCAGCGTGAGCGTCGTCTTCGTTAATGCACCATCAATGAAGTGTTAGTCCAGTGGAAAGATACAACTCTCGCAGATGCCACCTAGAAGCCAACTAACATTCTACAACAATTTCCTCGTCACAAGCCTTGAGGACACGGATGACTTTAAAGGGGGGGGAATGTTAGGAACCTAACCTACCTAACCCCTCAAGTGGGTAGAATAATATATTTCCATTTAATAAAGGTCAATATTAATAAGGCCTAGAAATAAGGAGGAATAAGTCAATTGTAAGAAGACCTAATAGAACCTTCCACTTCTAGAAGGATCTTCCTCTAGATTGTTCTTTTGGATAGATATATTTAGTATAAATAAGAGTAGAGGGCATGAGAAGCTTTTTCTTTGATATTATTTTAATAGAGCTATGTTGTGTTGGAGGTTTCCCCCTCGAAGAGGCAAGTGAACATTGCTATCATTAATTAAGGTGTTATTTATGGTATTATTTTGGTATTGTTATGGTTATATTATTGTTTTTTTTCCCTTTCTAGTTAAAATATTTTTGTTCTGCATACTATTCTATATCTAGAATACTACATTATGTTTGTAATGTAAATATAATCATACGCAAATATTAATGAAAAAAAAGAGTATGGGGGGATAAACTCCTCTAGTTAGGGAAATGGGGCTAAAAGTTAAAGATAAGGGGCTAAGCTAGGGAGGTTAATCCAAAAAGGAATATTATATTAATATTCCTTAAAGTATAAAGTACGGATAATTATTTTATCCTAATTTCTAAGGATGGGGAAAAGTGGGTCAAAGTAGTTATCAACATGACAAGTGTGAAGTTGGGAACGTGCATACATATAGTTTGGACTTAGTTCATTTTCCCATAATTCCATCATCATTCACTCATTCAGTTGTCCTCCATAATTTCTTGTCATTATACCTATACCCATACCTATACCATACCTATACCTCTAGTTGTATCTGTACTTATACCTATACCTGGATAGCTTAGGTGTTGGACTGAAGAAGTGGGTTTTCAGGCCCTTGGGATATTGAAGAGGTGGGTTGTCAGGCCCGTGAGAAATTCTCTCTAGGTGACCGAATTGTTGGCAATTGATTTCAAAAAGGTTCCAAACTGCAGCTATGGGGTGTTACACATTATTTTGGTCACCTCGGTGATTGTAGTAGCCATATTATTTAACATCCATTGATTCTACTAACATAACACTAAAGTTCAATAATTCCTCTATATTGAGCATATTAGTAAAATTCAAAAAACAATTCCTTTAATTGAGCACATTCGCATATAGATTTATCCACAATTAATAAAATTTTATAGAAAAATAAAACAATACACAATTTTAATTACCTGGGTCTGATGCTAACCCTCTGTTTGTTCGCTTGCCTTGTTGATCATTGTTGCACTATGTAAACACTGCCCAAACCTACTATCCTCCCTGCCAACTAGGACAACTACCTAGCTCCAGGATATCATATGGATGTCCTGGCCCTCGTGCCCAAAACCTC
>ML790925.1:246496-296645 GCA_009831015.1 Picea engelmannii | reverse complement strand
CTAGATAGTGATGGAAGAAGGGGAAAATGGTTGGAAAAAATTCAAGAATATGATTTAGACTTCAAACCAACCAAACTGGTAAAAGGACAAGGTATGGAAAAATTACTGGCTGAATCAAATTTCAGAGCTCTGGGAATAAATCATTTCGAGTCTCAAAATTCTCTCCTATAAATAGAAGAAGTTGATGACCAAGTGCCAAAAATTCAGATTGATGATAAATTTTCTTCCTCGTCTTTGTACAAAAATATAGTTTCATATCTTATTACTCTTCAATGTCCTACCGACGTGACTCCTTTGAAGGCCAGAACCTTAAAATTACAGGAAATTGAATATTGCATTGTCAATAATAAGTTATATTAGAAGGATCCTTTCGTTTTCTTATTATGTTGTCGTACAAAATATGAAACATAAGGTGTCATTGATGAGTTTCATAAAGGATTATGTGGAGGAAATCATGCATGGAAAGAAACAACTTATAAAATTTAAAGGGAAGGCTATTATTGTCTAAAATTATTCACTGATGTAAATGCAAGGGTCGGAGCTTGCAAGTCATGCCAATTGTTTGCTGGAAATAAAAATATTCCTACCTTACCTTTAGGTCCTGTCAAATATGAATCTCCTTTCCAACAATGGGACCTAGACTCTATTGGAGAGATTCATCCACAATCAATTTCCCAACATAGATGGATTTTAAATGCTACTGATATTTTACCAAATGGGTTGAATCTATTCCAACTTGGAATGCTATAGATTTAGTAGTGAAAATTTTTTTGGAAGAGAACATCCTTGCAAGATTTGGTTGTCTGAGGAAAATAGTCACAGATAATGCACAAGATTTCAAATCTATTGCTATGATATTTTTTTGTCAAAAGTATAATATCATTTTGGCCCATTATACAACTTATTATCCTTAGGGAAATGGGATATCATAACCGTATAATAAAAGTTTAATGATGATAATTAATAAAGTTTTGACAGAAAATAAGAAAGTGTGGCATATACATTTAAAATATGCTTTATGGGAAAACAAAATTGGCACCAAGAAATCTATAGGCATGTCTCCTTTACAATTATTTATGGAACAAATTTTATTCTTCCTATTAAGATCACTCTTCCTATGATGAAACTCTAACAGGATGTGAATGAAGAACCAAATGATCCGACAAGAAGAATAAATCAACTAATTGAACTCCATCAAAATAGAAGAGAAGTGGATGATGAGCTCCAAAAATACCAAGAAAATATGAAATCCATATTTGATAAGAAATCTAAAGATAGGGAGTTTCTTCCTGGAGATTTAGTCTTGAAGTAGGAAGCCAAAAAAGAAGATGTTGGGAAACATGGAAAATTTGACCATCTCTGGTTCAGACCTTTCAAAATTGCAACAATTGAAGGGATAAATTCATTCTCTCTTGAAAATTTAAATGGAGAAATTCTTGAGGCCCCTATCAATGAGTGGTTTTTAAAACATTTCATGCGGTAATTTATTTTTTAGTTTCCATTGTATATACCGGATTGGATTTACATTGACAATTTTTTTTATTTTCATTTTTTTTTAGAAAATTATTTAAGTATTTTTCAATGCTAAATTTATGTGAATTTTCTCAAGAAAATAATGTTTGCAATTTTATTTTAAGAAAAAAAAAAAAAAAATATTATTTTTCTACATAAGATAAATCACCTTTTACTTTGCAAAATAAAATAAAATTCATTCAATAAAACAATACTTCTTCTGACAAAAATAGCTGAAAATTTCAGAAAATAAGACCATCAAAACATAATAACAGCCTTTGAAAACTAAAGGTTTAGAAATTTTTTGTTCAAAGTCTGATTTAATTTCACAGTTTCAAAAACAAAAACAAGGAGTACATGGAAGATTACTACTGACTACTGATATGGAATTCATTTTCATTATGTATTGCTTCTTTTACTTCCACATAATCCTCTAATTTTTGAAAGTCCATTTTTTCATGTAGAGCCAATGATCGTGGTTTTTCAACAACATTTGGATGATATTCTAGAAGAATATATTATTCAAAAATAAAAGATGATGCTGCAGATACTGGAGACTCATCTATTCTGCAGGAATGATCATTCAAGGTCGTCGTCTGTGAACAATTGTCAACTATTAGAGATAAGAATTTAAATGATCTATGTTTTGACCCATTGCTCTCATTACAGCCTCCATTTCTTCTCGATGTCACAATTCCCTAGATTGAATTCGTTGATGAGGTTGAAAATTCAAAGTTTGAATATCTTCAGTTTTTTTTACTGCTCCCGAACCTTTTCCTGGAGAGTAAATATTGCACAGTCGACACACTCACAATCATCATGTTGAACACTCATTTTTTCCTTCTTCGGACTCTCTAAAATCAGGTGATAAACTAATATAATCCCTTTTCCAAAACTTCAAAATAAAACATGTAAGAGTTCCTCTTTTCTCTTACTGCTTGAGTAAAAATGAAAGTCTGATTAAAATATATATGAGGGATATTTTCCCACAAATCAAAGATAGTGTCATCATTTGAAGAAAAGATTGGAGAAGCGGGGAACATACAATATGAAACATCATGATGATTGGGTATAAGATCATCTCTGGTACGAAAATAAATTAATAAATATAAAAAAACCAGAATGGTTAGAAAGTGATCGCGGGATAGAGAAAATCAAAAGTCTCATCTGACACAGAAACTCATATGATATTATGTTTCTCATAGAATATGTTTTGAATGTTTGATATAATTATTTATCCCTCTCTCCCTAGTTATTTCTTTCCACAAACACTATTCTTTCTTCTTTCTAATCATATTAATCCTTGTAGAAATCATCAAAATTAGCCTAATGCTATAAACTTAGAAGCATATTTTCAAAACAGTTTGGGCAAAATTTTTTTATGTTTCTTTAATTTAATTGAAAAAGTATGTCTAGGATAATCCTAGAAAATTTATCTCTAATATCAGATTTCGGATGACCAATTTTCTCAAGGTTTATCCCTAAAATGAATAAAATTTCCCAAAATTTACCTATAGGCAAAGGTATACCTAGAATTGGAAGAAAAACTAATCTCAGAGTATTCTTAAAATTGTAGACAGACCTTCTTTTTCATCAAATATCTTAAACATATATCATCCCTTGTATCTTACATACAAATTGATTTCCCCCAATTCAAAGTAATAAAATCAAAGACAAATGGTGAAAGGAAATTCACAAATTGATTACCCCCATCTTGTCCCAATAGAGATGATGAAAGGAAATTCATATAATTGATAGCCCTCATCTCGATTAAATGAAATCTCATTTTTGAAGTGGTGAAAGTAAATTTAATTAAGGGAGATATAGATAACTTCACTAGGGTACTGAACATGCTCGTTGATAGCAAAGAAATATCTATGATATCTGTAAGGTTTTCTTACACATATATATAATATACTATGTTATCAAGTTCTATTTCAATAATACTTATATCCCAAACCATATGGGATTCCTTAAATAAACATGTTTTACATACATATAACCTTGAAGAGTGAAAAGAGTCGGTTAAAATCTGATTTGTTTGTTAAAATTACTTTGATTGTCTTAAATAATTATGGAGTCAATTTTAAGGAAAACACTAATTAGCCAACTTGAAATCAATCACCAAATGTGCTTTAAGATTTTTTTAGATATTTTCATGTTTGTTTTTCTATATGTGATTAAATTTCAAATAAAACAATAAAACATTTTTTTTTAATAAAAGACATTAATGACTCCATTTACCCAATAAAGGCACCTGGCCTATTGTTCTTTCATGCCTCACAGGGAGCCATAATACCTAGATGGAGCCAATGTTATAACACTTGGTTTTGTTTTCAAATAAAATATAAACTTTGAAGTCTTTTTTGTTTTGATATTTTAAAAATAAATTACGAAAAACTTAAGAATTGTGTTCCTTTTAGAATACAAGATATGATCGTTATATCTTGACAGGGTGCATCCATTTTTCATCCATTAATAATTTTTAGTCATCTGGATCGACAACTCTCACGATTTTGGAGTTCTAAAGTTGTGTGAGTTTTAAACAAAAGAAAACTACAAAGTCACTTCGTGACTTCGTGATTTGGGAGTTTCAAACTCAAGGTGTTTAAAGATCTAAAACCCCCAAAGTTGTGAAGCTTCGGAGTCCCAGAGACTTGTTCCCATGAAAGTATTTTAAAATAGATCTCAAAATGAGTCATAGGCCACCTGCCAATTTTTATTTGTGCTTACATGTGGCACTCATTTTGGGAATTTTAGTCAAAGGATTTGCACAATTTTAGGTGACACGTGTCATGCACTTTTTATGACATGTCATAAAAAATGACATCATCACTGCCACATCACTCCAAGATATTTTCCTTCGGGAGACAAATCAATAAAAAAATCATAGAAGCCTCGAAGTACCAAAGCACCCGTGATCATGATAATAAAACACTAAATATTAATAAACTAAACATGTTTAAGTAGCTATGATTAATTTTAAGTAATCACTCCACAAATTCATACTTTGGGGAAACTCTACTCACCACAGATACAAATTCATGAACTCTCGAAGCTCCAGAGTCCTGGAGTCCCGAAGTACTTAAAATTAAAAAGAGACCTTTTACCATGATCAATTAAAACGAAAAATTAATTAAGGGTTAATTAATCCCTCCGTGGATTCGATCTTCGAAAGATATCTATTATATTGCATTCAAAACTCATGAATGCCAAACTACCAAAGTACTTTATTGTAGTCATAACCATTCAAAATACATCCAACTGACTAGGGTTAAATATTGGGAAAAGTGTTGCGACCACCAGATAATAAATTTGACAGATTTCAGAATGATTACTCTGTCAATAGATTAATGCGAGGATATATAAACATTCAATTTTCCTTAAAAAATAGGCATTTCAAATATCAATTTTTTTTTTCCATTAGCATCCAAAATTTTCACATTCAACATTTTTGAGATCACAAGTTTTCTTCTCACAAAAGGGTTAACATCAAATTTTGAAAATCATGGCGCCACACAAAGCCAGAAAGGAACAAGATTCTTCGACTGAGGAATCAAACCCAAATGCAGATATATTTTTAGAAACTATTGCTCGAGTGAAAGATGCCATTAAATCTTGGAAGCATGTTTATGGCATTTTAGAGCAGGAAATTTCTCTCTGTTTTGATGATTTAGCAGAAGAAGAGGATGAGACATTTTCAGCTAAGATAAGGCATGTGGATAAGTCTGAAATACACAGAGTTGTTGCTCAGCCGAAACTAATTCCATATACCGATATGATAAGTTGGGCCTTAGAACACATGGATATCCCAACGAGAACCATCTGCAATCACTAGAAGATCATCATTGTCTCTTTTGACTTGAAGACATTCAAGTAATGTACAAATTAACTCCTAACCAAAAATATACTTACAATGCATCATTTATAATGAAGTTTGAGGATGAGGAATTTACAAAATCTAGCAGAACTGTGCATGATATAGTAAAACACTGGTGGGAAATCAAAACAAGTTCAAAACTGATATCCAAGGTTTGTACTCTACAACCTCTTGTGATGCTCATATTTTGTACATTGCCATGATGCTCTGTAGGATGTTTGGAAAGAAAAACCTGTGCAGTTTTCCATTGAATGGGTTTCCATAATTCGTGAAGTTGTTGAGGAATTTTCTTTTGATTGGGGAAAATTCTATCAGATAACTTAGCCAAGAAAATTGGGGATTAGAAAAATCATAAATCAAAAGGAGAAAATGATCCTTTCTACATGTCTGCGTATATTATGGATGCAATTTGTTTGATGACCTCATTTCCTCTTATGAATTGGAGTTGGACTCCAACTATCATCAAGCCCATACATTTTTATCATGATAAGTTATGGGAGGAAAGTTCAAAGGATTTGTTTTATGAAATTTGTCATAACGTGGTCATTCTGACTCATGAAGCTATCTATGGTCACCCTCCCCCAAGTATTTCAGAAAAAAAAATCATTGGATATTTAGGTGCCATTGTAGATTGGTATATGGAGGAAAGATTCTTCTACATCAGAGTGTTTGGTTTCTTTGTATCTCCTAATGCTCTTCCCAGATTCTTTCTAGACAATTTTGTTTGTAGAGAAGTAGCATATCAGACAGTCTTAGGAGTAATTACCAAAGAAATGAAGGTGACATAGAAAAGGGTTTGGCCAACTTTTCCTATACAGGTTGGTGTATTTTCATTACCTGATTTTGGACATGCTAAGGTGGAGGCTTTTGACTTAGAAGATATTAAATTGGTTTACATTGAGTACAAAAGGCATGATCCACATAGGGTGGTTCAAAATCATTTATCTCAACTCAATATGAAAAGATACATCCATGAAGATTCACCCTATGATGAAGTTTTCAGAGGAGTAAGATCTTATGATGAAGTTGTAGTCAGATTTTAAAATTTTCCTCAAGATCAATAGTAAGGTTTCCTCAGCTTTCAGAAGCATAGAAGAAACAGTCTACCCAAATTCTTGCAAGGAGAACAAATACTTAACCCAACTTCATAGGTGATAGAATCAACAGATCCAAAGAAACATAAATTACCTGAAGACAAAGCTATGGAAGTGGAAAAGTATGAAAATACATTTTATAAAAATGAAATAGTTATAGGAATATCCACACTAGGAAAAAATGAGAAAGAATTGTTAGCATCATTTGAAGATTTTATGAAATAGGGGCACAATTTTCCTCTGTCATTTCCAAACATTGAAATTCTAGTGAAAAACACCACAAATCAAGAAGGATCTACTACACTTATTTCTTCCTTACCATCATTAACTCATTTAGCAACAATTTCTTAGTTACTTGGTTAAGAGGTCATCAATATAAATGACCTGACACCTATTGAACTTGAAGATATGCATTCATAAAATTTATTTTTCAACAAGAAAAGGAAGGTTATCATTAGAAGGGAATATCGACATAGGGAGGGAGTAACTACCAAAAATAATAAAATGATATATGATGGATAGGGACAGATTGACCCTGAATTTGCAAAAGAAGTGGCAAACACATTGGGAGCCTTTGGAACTTCCAACCAGTGGTTAGTGGATAATCTCACAAAAAAACTGGAACAGAAGAATCTTCTGATTGGACAATTTTATAATGATATGCAACATATGGAAGTGATGCCAGAGATAAAATAAATTTTGATATTGATAAAATCATTCAGGGTTTTGAGCAATAGATTAGGAAGTTAGAGGATAAATTATAATTAAGTGTTCAAAATCAACACTTGAGTAATAACATGATTTCCCAGCAAGATAGGTTAATAGAGCAGTTGCAGACCTGAATAAACTTATTCGAGAGCACATGAATGAATATTTTTTCATTCAAGAAGAAAGCATCAAAAGTAAATGAAAAACTTAAAATTGTCCAACAAGATCTGTATGCAAATATAGATTTTATCCAAATAAATTATCAAGTGATCAATAATTCCTTGAAGAATATTTATGAAAAGGAGAGGGAAGCCTATATGGCTAGGTTCATATTCCAAGAATTTATAATATGGAGACAAAAACTAAATGTACCCAGGATTGCTCCTTTTTCACATTTTGAGTAGATAAAGGGAGAAATGGATTTAAAATTCTAGGAAACTAATCGTGAAGAAAGTAAGAAGCTATCCAGAGAGGCAAAAGAGGTTTGTCTTAATTCTCTTTAAATAGTAGATATGGAAATGATAGAGATTGATGTCAGTGGTATTCATGATACACTTGGACAAATTGAGATTGAAAAGAGAAAAGAGAGTCTAAAGAAAAGTAGATAGAATGTGAAAAATGATATCCAACAGGTAAATCATGTTGATTTACCAATGGTAAATGATCTTCTAGTGAAACCGAGCTTACAACATCAGATCACACAACAGGTAATTGTTAAAATTCAAGAAATATTACCATTGGTGAAGAAAAAGGCTTTCTCATTTGAGTTAACTGAAAATGTCAAACCTTCCAAGTTCATTGTTTTATTAATGGAACTAAATGCACAATTCAAGGATCAGAAAAAACCAAGTACATCCACAAGCAAATAGAGGGCGATTAAATTGCCAGTGAGCAAAATAAAACAAATCTAAAAATATCTTCATTGTATCTTTTAGTTTTGATTGCATTCTATTTTGAGAACAAATAATGTGGAATTTCTAACTACTTTTGGTTAAGACATTTTTGTATAAATAAATGGATCAAAGATATATTCCAGGCTTCTTCTTGCTGAATGTAAAAGAGAAATTTCTAAATACCAAATAGAAAGAGAAGAAAAATATTCTACATCTCATTTCCTTGAGTTATGTGTTTTCTATGTATCACCATTTCATAATCTTATTTTCTTCTTTCTCTGGTTCTTGAAGATTGAAAGACTACAATTTAGTAACACGTCTATTGTGGTCCATACATTGGATATTTTTTCAGTTACAAATTTTCCTCTATTATTACTGTGAGTAAAACAAGACCTGTATCTGTGTAAGTTTCCTCATTTTAAATCATCTATCAAAGAACTCTTTATTCATAATTCTTCTATTGCGGATAAGGTAAGATTTATCAGCATTGGATACCTTACATTTTTTTGACAGTCTTTGTTAATCAATTCTACTTTTCATATGATCAATATTTATAAAAGAATCAAAGAAAGAGATATTGCCTCTATGTTTTCTAATCATTAAAATTCATTTGAAGTTTCATGTTAAAACTGAAGGTAGAAAATAATTACAAAAACAATTCTCTTAAATCTTTGGATGCTTGACTTTATTCTGTGAGCCTAGAATAAATATCAGGAACAAAAAAGGGTTTGAAATTTGGGGCACATGCACCAAGTGACTTCTTTCTCAAGTATCACGACCATAGGAGAGGAATAGGGTCTAGTACTAGGATGGATAACACCTGCTTCAAGAAACTATTGAACAATTTTCTCAATTTCATTTTTCTGGGAAAATGGATGACGATAAGGGAGAACATTGGGAGGGAGGCTTCCTATCACTACAGTAATGGAATGATCATGAACACCACTGGAAGGGGGAATTCCATGGGGAGTGGAAAAAATGTCTTGGTGTTTGGAGAGGACAGATTGGAGGTTAGGATGCACAGAGGGTGTCTCGACTGCTTGAATGGAATGGAGTTGGGAAATAATTCCCAAATGACCTTTTTTTGACTTTTTCCATTTGATGAATACTGATGATCTCAAGGGATCCTATTGTGATGCCTTGGAACTTATACTATTGTCCCTCCTTTTGGAATTGTATGGTTAATTTCTTAAAATACATGTGGATGGGTCCCAGAGTGCGTAACCATTCAACATTGATCATAATGTCACAACCACCCATGTCGATAGAAAACATATGATATATTAGGTGGTACTAACCAATTTGTAGGAACACATTTTCACAACGCATACAAAATTTTATGGAACCAAAATTGCAAATCATTATTTGAAAATTGTTGACAAAATGGATATAGAAATTGATTTTCTAGAAAATGGGATGATGAATAACATTATTGGTTTTGCCACTATAAATGAGGACGATGACCTTCTCGTTCTTAATGTAGCCAATGATATTTAGGGTTTGGGGAGTAGAGAGGCCAGTAAGGGCATGCACTGAAATCAATGGTTCAATTTCTGGTGGATTAGAGGGTGGAGTAGGAGCATTGATTGGGGGTAGGTCTTCCATTGGGGAAAATTCATCCTACTCATCAGAAACATCCTTTGAAATGGCCATAAAAGTTTTTATTCCTTACACTTGTGCCCCATAAAATATTTTTCATCATAATCATAGAAAATACCCTTGAGTTGGAATTCAACCATTTATGCCCAAGTTAATTTATGAATATTGAGAAGAGTGGAAGGAGGGGTAGGATTGGTGTGTCAAGTGTGAGGAATAAAGGATTTTTTTCAATTCTAGGTGGAGACAATCTGTTGGGATTCCTTGGATCATTAAGTAGCTTCCAACCAAGTTTTAGGGCAAGCCATTAGGATCTGGGTGAAAATTTCATCCTTGAGGTCACTGATAAAGAATTCCGAGAAGAAGGAATTTGACATGCCCTCCATTCAAAAATCCAAGTGCTCAAAGGAATATAGAAAAGAATCTATTTTTATAGATTTTGCAACTTGGTCAAACATCCTGGATAGTGCGTGTCAGTGTCAAGGAATTCATAAATCTCTGCAACAAATTGTGTCCAAGAAATATAACCTTGGCATGTCTTTCTATGCCATTAATGCCACCATTTATAGTGTTCAGGATCTATATAGAGGACACCATAACAAATTTTGGACAACTCATTAGTAATGTTGTACAAGGATAAATAATGTTCCATTTGAGTGACCCATCTTGTGGGATATGAGCCATCAAATTTGTTCACCTAAAGTCTGGGAAGATGAGGTTCATGATGAAGGGAGTTGGAATGAAAGGTCGTATTATGGGAAAAGTCATCACCTTAATAGTGTGAAGGTTGTTTAGAGGAGGGAGAACCATGGGACTATTTTAACCATTGGTTGAGAGTAGTGTCAAGGGAGGCCAATTCACCCTCAAGTTTTGCAAATTTTCCTATAACTTTGGCCTCAAAGATTTCCAATTTGGAATCGGTGGAAGAAATTTTAGAAGTCACTCTATGGATGTTCTCTAAGTGCTATTTCGATTCATATTGTAGGTGAAGGTGTTCATGTTTGTAGGTGGTGTCCATTTGGGAATGAGGGGTGCTAGGGAGGGGAAGTGGATCCATGGAAAAAAGGCAGAGAAGTGATATATATGATAGTGATGAGGGTGAAAAGAGGAATGCAATGGAATCAATGTCAAATAATGGTGTTGGGAAGGGTGGAGGGTCCATGGAAACAAATATTTTTCTTAGAAGTGATAGGTACCACAACAATCAGGGAAACGAGATAAATCCAATAGGATAGGTCCCAAATAAGGGTGTCAATAGGACCACTATACCTTTTTTTTACTTCTACAATCTTATAATCCATCCCAAAGAATACTGTAGTGACAATTTTACCATAATGCTAAAATGAAATAATTTGTTGTAGGAATGTCACAACTAGAAAATAGGAGGCAGGGTTACACGGTGATATATCTCTTTTGTTCCCTTTTTGTTCTATTCCTTTCTTGAGGGTTAGGGTTTTCAGGGTTCCTACATACAAGGGTAGGGTTCCTATAGACAAGGGTTGTCCCTATACTATAGCTCTTTGATATACGTGCAGGGTCGAACAATAGTACTCGACCCAATATCTCAGGGCACCAACTAAGGAGTCTCAACCGTACCCTTAATCGTACTACCCAATTACCCAAGTACTAGAGAGTATCTCCCCGATTTTTATTCTCGGTGTCACTATAACATCCAAGAGGTTAATCGACTGATCTAGAGATGGTTTTATAAGACCTAGGGGACTCTCGATATACCTGCTAGTACGTGGGAGTGATGGTCGTGTATAGAATATGTCTGATGTGGTACTACTTGAGGAGTACCAATAGGGGTTACATTGGTGTCCAACAAAGTGAAAGGTTTGTTTCTAGGAAAACTCATGAAACCATCTATATTTACTACATGTAGTCTTCCCCACCGTAGTTTTACCCACTAAGCGATAGATCTCTATGCTTTAAAGACGTTGACAATACACGTCTCTACCCTAAAACAAATTCCCATAGTTTTAGTAGAGGAAAGTGATACGATACCACTTGTTAGGTACCAAACCTATTATATTAAGAAGAAAAGGGTAATACTGCAAAAAAATATCAACATAGTAATAAAATGTAGAGAATCACAAGAAAAAATAACACCTTTATTGACATGAAGCGATGTTCACTTTCCTCTTCGAGGGGGCAATCTCTAGTAGAGAAACATTCTATTACAACAATTCTCAAGAAAAATATTCTGCATGCCTCCTACTCTCATTTATACTAATTATATATTCTAAATAACATTCTAGAGGAAGATATTTCTAGAATAGAAAGCTTATATTAGGTATTCTTACATTTACTTGTTCACATTTATTAACTAGGCCTTATTAACTAATGTTGTCCTTTATCACGTGGAAAATATATTATTCTACCTACATGAGGGGTTAGGGATGTTAGGTCCCTAAAAATTTGTAGTATCTAGGAGTTTTCTTAAGAAGTAATTCACAAAACCCTCACCATGGAAAATCAGTCTATTCATAACAACCCTTGATATGCAATAAAAGACAGATTTACGAGGTTGGAAGAACAAGTTGATGATATCTCTCACAACATGGTGCTCATAATTGTAGCTTTGGAAAAAAAGTTGTGAAATTTAAAGGAGTTTGGTGGATCTAAATAAGAAGATGGATTGGTTGAGATATCGAGAGATAGTGAAGACTCAGAAAAGGAGTTGAAGAAAGAGCCTAGGAAAGAGAAGCCAAGCTCTAGTTCCATCACTCCTTCACAACCTATATTTAAAATGGAAGTGCAAGTGGAAATAAAACCCTATCAAGGTGATATTGATGTTGTTAAGTTTAATCATTGGTTTCAACATATAGAAGTGTATTTTAGTCTTCATAATATAGATGGAGAGTATAAGATTTCATTTACTTGACTAAAATGAGAGGGTCATGCACTAACCTAGTGGGAAAACTACACTGATACACTTACGCTAGAGTTTGATCCACCAATAAATAAGTGGGAGGTGCTTATAACCATCATCATGTCCCATTTAAACTATATCTGGTATGCAGAGGACCAATGCATCAATTTTCATCACTTCAGGCAGAGGCAAGGGAAACGTGTGAAAGATTACACCATTAAGTTCAACAAAATGGAGATTATGCTAGGTATATCTCCCAAGAATCCAAACGTACCCCAAAAGTATTTTGGGGGTCTACATAGCCATACACAAAAGAAACTGATTCTCTTCAAACCTAGGATTGTTTATGAGTCATGTGTGCAAGAACATTACTTGGATGACATAATCCATAAGAATGGAAATACCACCAAGATGCTTCCAAGGAGGGGAAGAAGAAGTGGAAAGGAAAAGACCAGAAAATGGAAACCACTACGCATCAATGCAAGGATCCAAACAACCACTCCAACCATTGTAATATCAATGATCACACCAAATACAAGTGTTGGAAGTCTTATCCAAAGCTGAATCCAAAGAATCATAAGAAGGATGATAAGAAGAATAACCTACTAGGCATAGATTCAAGCAACCTGATAGAGAGTAGCTTGGATGTGGATGATATATTGTATACACCTTAGTGTATAAGGAGGTTAATCTGAGTAGAATTCATCAAAAGGAATATAATGAAATGACTAAACTACTCCACATTGAGATATAGGTAAAAAATACCAAAGTGGATGCTATATTCCATTTCGATTCATAGGCAAACTTCATAGAGAACGATCTGGCCAAAAATATTGGGTTGGAATTTCATGATCATCTGGGCCCATATCTATTCGGATGGGTGAATAAGGATGTAGATATCAAAGTCACTAAAAAGTGTAAGATCAAATTTCCTATAAGTGTACAATTTATCAATGAAGTGGAGGTAGATGTAGTAACCCTTGATGTGTGTGGTACAATGTTTGGAAGCCCCTACATGTATAAGAGGGATGAAATCTTCATGAGGAAATAAAAAAAAATATTGCTTGATCAAGGATGGGAAGTCCTTCATCACAAATGCACAAATGAAAATCAAATATCTCTTTGGTAAGTTCTAACCAAGACAAAAATTTGATTAGTTCTAGTATAAAATTTGTATTAATTTTATTCAGAGAGGATTAGCTAGGGGACGAATCAGTAAGAGTAAACACATCCCTATATGGATGTACCAAAGATTATAAAAAAAAATTGGAAGAGTTTTTCCAACATATATAGGAGTGTTCCAAGAGCCTAAATGGTTACCACCTAAGAGGGAATTCAATCATGAGATACAATTATTGCTTGAATCCCCATTACCAAATATTGGGGTATATATATAGTCTATCCTAGAAGCAAATGATGTGAAGAAATAGTTGCAATAGATTCTAGAGTTAAGGAGTAATTTGACTATGCACCTCACCTTGTGGGTCACCTATCATCATAATATCCAAGAAATATAGGAGTTGGAGGACCCGGTGAATGTGTATCGACTACAAAAATGTCAAAAAGATCACCCTCAAGAGTTGGTACCCTCTCCAAAGGATCAATGATTTGTTAGATCAATTGTAACATTCCAAGTACTTCACCAAGATGGAAAAAAATTGGGATACCACTAGGTACGAGTTAAAGAATAAGATACTTGGAAAAATCACTTCAAGACAAGGCAAGGTCTGTATGGATGGCTAGTAATACCTTTTGGTTTATGTAATGAACCAACTACATTTATGTGATTTATGAATGATGTCTCCCATAATTATGTAGATTAATTTGTAATAGTTTATTTAGATGACATATTAGTTTATAGCTCTACCTAGGAAGATAATATCTCAGATGTCATGTAGTTTCTAGCAACTATGAAAAAACATTAGTTTTTCGCTAACCTTAATAAATGTGAGTTTTCTTAGTAGTCATTGGTGTATTTGGGGTTCTTAATTGGTGGAGGAGAAATAAATATAGATCATGTGAATATGGAGGTTTACTTAAGTATCCAATTCATACTAATTTTAATGAAGTTAGGATATTTGTTGGGGAAGCATAATACCTATGAAATTTCATAGAATCCTTTTTAGTGGTAGCTACACCATTCCATGCCATAACAACTAGTTGTAGGAGTTTCCAATGGGAAAAGAATCAAGAGAAATATTTCAATGAGTTGAAATAAATGATTATTCAAGTACCATTTCTTTCATTGCCAATTTTGCAAAAATATTTTTAAGTGGAGAAAGATGAAAGTAGATATGTTATGGGAGAAGTCTTGGTACGAGGAGGTAAGCCAATATGCTATCATTATGAAAAGTTTCATGGAGGATTCCTAAGATACCTATGTATGATAAGGAAATATATGCCCTGGTTCAAGATGTTACTAAGTGTAAGCACTATATAATGGGAAAAAAATCCATTATCCACACTAATCACTAGCCACTGTAGTATTTGCAGGCCTAGAGTAAGATTCAACAAACTAGACATTAGAGGTGGATGGAGTTTTTTTTTTAGTTTCATCTAGTCATCAAATATAAGAAGGGAAGCACTAATAAGTTTGTAGACATTCTTTCAAGTCCACCCACATATAGTATTATAGCATTTGAACTCTTATGCACATGTATTATTTTACTCATGATGCATACAAACATGAATACACAGAAGATGATGACTTTAAAGAGGTGTTTCAACATCTACAAGGCCAATTTTGTTTTGAATAAGGTGACGGTAAGGATGAATATCATCTCCAAAATGGGTTTATCTACAAGCTAGACAAGATTTGACTTCATAAAGGTGAAATGTTGTAGATTATCACAAAAGCTCAAACCTCCATGGTTGTAGGACATTTTGGTGTTGGGAAGACATTTTCCAAGTTACAAAGGTTTGTGTATTGGACTAAAATGAAAGAATTTGTAGCTCAATATATTACAGGATGCATACTTTGTTGTATTAGAAAACCCAACAATAGAAAATAAGGTCTATACCATCCCTTACCTATACGCACTTGACCTTGGGAAAACATTTCCATGGATTTTGTGGGTGATTTTACAACAACTAGGAAGTGACATGAATATCTATTTGTGGTAGTTTATAGGTTCAACAATATGACCATTATAATTCTTTGTAAGAAGACTATCAAAGGATAAGAAACACCATTTTTTTTTTTTGAATAGTTATAGGTGCGCTTTGGGATGCCAAGGAGCTTCATATCATATAGGGATAACATATTTATTAGTTCCTTTTGGACTACACTTTGGGAAAATATGGAAACCAATTTGAAGAGATATCAAATTTTTCATCCATATACATATGGGAAGACACAAGTAGTTAATATGAAATTAGTTTAAATTTTGATGGGTTACAATAAAAAGCATCCAAAGACCTGGGACAAAAATACAATATATATTCAATACTTTTGTAACAGAGTGGTCCACACTTCTATAGGTAAGTCCCATTTTGAAACTTGCTTTGGGTATTTTTTTCCTTCTCCCTTAGATGTTTTATAGGGACAATAAGGAGGAATTGGGGAGGACATCATATGAGAAGCGTTGGAAGTGGATAAATTTATTGAAAATATTAGGTAGATCAATTTGCAAGTATATAAGACATTGAATAAGTCTTGGGAAAAGGGGAAGGCCTAACATGATCAACATAGAACTAAGAAAGAATTCAATGTGGGAGAAAAAGTTTGGTTCTAGCTAAACAAGGAAAGGATGGAGGGTCCTATAACATACCCATCCACCCACAAGCTGGCCACACTACTTCAAAAATGCACTTCAGAATTGATTTTGAGTTCTTATAACATTTAATTAATAAAGAAGCATGAAAGACTCACACACAACGATTGTGTTGGTTTTGCCACACGGGTGAGAAAAAACGCATCACTTACTTTCCTATTTAAGTCAGCTAAACAAGACAGAGGGTTATGAGTTGATTAGATAACCAAATACACATGAAACAAGCAAATAAAAACAAAAGTAAAAGGAAACAAAGGTTAGAAAAACTTGCAATAACTAGAACCATAAAAAATGAAAATGACAATCATATAGCTACCAATGGATCAATGTATTGATAGGCTAGAACCGTAGAGAAAGGCAGAGACTTATGAATCCCATCTTCCTCCTTATGAGGGCTCTTAATTTCCCTAACATAGATCTCTTCTCTTCATGCAATGACAAGTAACAATGGTGAAGAAATACAATGCCAATCCTCTCAAGAGGTGAGTGGAATAGCCCTTGCTATAGTGCTTGAATGATTCAAAGAGAAAAGAGGATTCTCCAACAAGAATTCTTGCAACATAACAATACCTTGAAGTTATTATATTTATAGCACACCCATGGCACATATTTATAGTGTCCATTCATGGCAAGATGTAACTGGTTCATAATGTGAACAAGGGGCCTTTTAGGGCACTTCCTAGCCCTTGACCAACCTCCAAGCTAGATTTCTCTTAGACATGAGTGTCAAATCATGTTGGGAATTGGACTGGAAGTGGTTGAGAGGATGGAAAGATTCATAAATGTGCCATTCATGAGGAGTGCATGGGTTTTCTAATAGATAGTTGTGCATCATGTGCATTGTGTGCAAAGTGTGCAATTAGGGCCGTGTTGGCCCACGCATTCTGCGCACAGTGTGCACGCTTCCTTTGGTGAATTTGCACACTTTGATTTTTGAACCAAGTATATAGTTTTATGCCTTTTTGATGGATTTTTATGTTGTAAGTGTACTTGTTGGCACAGGGGCAGACCCAGGGTTCAATGCTTCAACAACGCACCAAAAAAACCCTAACTATCGGCCCTTTTGAAAACACCTGCGAAGCAGGTGAAGTCTCACCCGAGGTAGAAGCAGGGGGGTTATAGGACTCAGGTGTCTGTAACCAAGATGGGACATAGATATTTGATAGAAACACTTCATAGAGTACTTTATTAACACTTATAATATGATATGCATTAGCTCATTATATTTAATAACATCGCAGAACCTGCCCTAATAATTATATTAGCGTAGTAACAATAAATATTAATCAATTAAACCATTCAACACATAACACTAGGTTAGATCTAAAATTCATCCATAAAGCATAAGTAAATCACTAAGAAATATCAGATCTATCCATCATACATAATAACAAAATCAGTAAGCAAATAAATGACAAACACAACATAGCACAAAGCACACCAAAGACACAAGATATACGTGGTTCACCCTAGTGTGGGGATACATCCACCAACTGCTTTGTCTTATTTATTATTATTCAATCTCTTACATTCATCTGCTCCTGTGCACCAAGCCACAGAGCCAAGCTTTGCAAAGGACAAGAGATATGGGCACTGAGCACCAGATCCTCCTTCTCGAAATTAGGTCAAGGTACAAAGCCTTACATACACCATATCTTGCAAAAATATTTCATAACTTCTTTCACTTAGCCACTTAGAATTTCTCTCTAAGTGTCCCTTCCTATCATACATTCTTATCTATTTATAGTTTTACAATTCCTTACAAAAAGGCATAAACATGGGTAAACCCATGGGCCAAAATGCCATAACCCATTACAAAACTATAAATAACCCCTTGCTGGGTTCACATGGCCCACAAAACAAGTGAGATCCATGATCTCAGCTCCACCATGGTGCTCCATATTTGACTATCACATCAAAGTCAAAAAGGTGGTCCAAACCTGACGAAGGTTTCCTCAAAACTTGGTCAAGGGTGAACATGCCCCCAACACTCACCCGTGACTCATCCCTAGTCACTTAGGTCTGGTCAATGCCACTTTGAAGGCCTTGATATGCCTTGAATTTATTCTTTGCTTGAGCCCCATTCTCAGCGAGCTCCTAGATCATTTTCACTGTAACAGGCCCTTCCAGGTCTTGTTCCATTGTTGCAACCACCTAGTCTAGTTGCGAGCCTTTTCCTTCAATTTCTTCAAACACCTTGCAGGCTTCATCCTGCACAAGTTGTAGTTTATGCATGACCTCCATTACTCTTCCCTGGATGACAGTGATTTGTTGTTGTACTGTGTGTTGTTCCTGATATATATTCATTCTTTCTACCGCATTGAGTAGCTTCATTTGTGCCTGCATGGAGTATGCTTATTATTGCACCTCCTATAACTATCCTTCCAACTTCCTTAGCTCTGTATCTTCTGCGAGGCGTTCATAATTCTGCACACTTCTATTGCTCAATTTTTTGCACTCTGAGGTGAGGTTCCTTATCCTTATTACTGTGTTCTTGGTGGCTTCCTCTCTCTGGTTGCACACTTATTGTGGGGTACTTGGTACTGCTTGGATCTCCAACTTTGTTATCCTTGCTTGAAGCTGTTGGATGGTCTCAGTGAGCTTCACCACTTGAGCCTCGACCGATTCCTTTTTCTCCAATGCCAAACCTAACACAGAGTGACATGCTTTACTCACAACTTCCTTAACTGTGGCCTCTTTTGTGAGCAAATTATCCCTTTTTTTCTGTAGCTGTAATTTTTCCTCCTGGACCATCGCCTAAAACTACTCTTTTTCATTTTCATAGGTGATTACACAGTATCGTGCTATGTGTAATTGCTCTAAGACTTCATCTTTCTCTTGTTTCAAGGATTTTGTATCCTTCTCCTTCTCTTCTTGGACCTTCTCAAGTCGAGCCTCTGTCACATACGCTAGTCTTCTTAACTGGGTGGGCTCATCCCCCTATTCTGCAACCTATGACGAAGAAGGAACAGTAGGGGCTGTGTGGATCAATTGAATAGTTTGTTGTATTTCCTTTAGTTCCTTCTCGACCCTTCAATACAACTCCTCCTGCTTCACTACATATCTTTGCAATATGTCCTAGGAAGCATCCTCCATGGCTCCACGGACCAAGATGATGTTGTCCTCCATGAGCGTGGATTCTAAATGGGGCTTGCTAGCGCACATATTCTTTCTTGCTGAAGGTTTCCATGACAATATCTTCCTCTTCTACAGTGTTTTAGTAGGGGGATATTTTGGCAGTGTAGCTTCACCTTCTCCTTGCTTTTATCCTTCATCCCTTCCTCCTTGTCCATCTACGTGGTCTCCTCCTCCTCCTGCAGGTGAGACAGATCCATTTTATTGAGAGGCATTTTCCTCCTTATTGGTCTCTATGTTATGAAATTATTCACGCTTCTTCTTCTTCTTCATCCTATTGGACATTCCAACATGCTCGACCCGGGTGACCAAGGGGATTCCTATGATGTCAGTGTCAGAGAGTTATGCATCATCGAATGGTACAAGGAAATCCTTTGGCCATTCCTTGGTGATCTACTCCATGTCCTCATCTTTCAATTTTTGATCTGACTGTAACTCTTCCTTTCTCTCACCTCTGTGCACAGTGATATAGATAAAATGTCGGTCTGCATGGAAATTAGCTAGTGGTCTGTACTGGTGCAGGGTGTGTGGTGTCAAGCATGGAAATACTTCAATGGAAACCTTCAATTTATGATAATACGCATCGAAAACAATGTTTGACTACCATTTCTTCGACATGTCGTTGGTGTACCACAAGGTGGAGAACCTAGCGACCAATGAATTTGATGATTCGATCTCCAGGAAGGTGGCTCCTTCAAGCATTTTCCAAATGAAAAATGAGATCAACATGAACAATGAGTTGAAGTGGAAATCGTATCCCTGATCCTGAGCTTTTCAACAGTCTTTCTCAAGTTTGCTGACGAGGTAACTCACCCAATTCATTTGCATTCCCTCCACACATTTTCCTGCAAGGTCCACCATCAACTCGGTGACCTATGTGGGAAGGTTATTTCTTATGAGCTTGCCAGCTATGAGTTGGAAAGTGAGGTGCATTGTGCCATCCTAAATGGAGGCTACCTTTTAGCCTTTCTTTCCCTTTTCAACTTTGTCATAAGCCTCCTTGATGCGATGTGCCAAGGAGAAATTTGAAGCCTTCCCTAGGTAAAACTATTGAGGGCCGGGTCCCTTCATGCTTAATCCTATAATCAATTGGATCATCTCCGGATCCACATTAATCCATCAGTCGAGCCACAGGTGTCCTCCATGGTATCATGAAAAGAGGAGTCTAACGTAAGCGTTAACGTCCTGGTGATGGCCAAAATGGGGAATCTTCATCACATTGAGCACAGTGGACTATGTCAGCTCCTTAATCCATGGATGGGAGACTAGGAGAGGCTTCTTCCCAGTTGTCTTCGTCAAGTATCTGTGGGGTGCAAGAATAACATAGTTATTTCTATCTCCAAGGTTGAAGTTGTTGTTCTTCAGTAGCGGGATCTATCCCAACTGGCTCCCAACTACACGTATTCCATTCAAAATATACGCGGTGATCAGGGTGTACTTGTAGTCTTGTGGAATATTGTTGTGGTTAACTGTGCTAGTCAATGATGGATTATAGTCTAGTAATATCGAAAATATCTGCTTCACATTAGCCAGATCACTATGATTCTTACTTTGCGAATCAGTTGCGGGGTTGACATGGCCTGATTGAAGTCCAGTAGAAGGGGAAGCCTACATTCCCCTAGTCAACGATGTATGGAAACCTCCATACATAGCTCTATCAGCCATAAAATTGTTAAGAACCTCCTTGACAAAATTCTCTAACTCAGTGCGTTCTTCCGACATTCTCACTTTTAAATAGGCAGGTCGGGGTAGGTGAATAGATAGGCGAGATAGAAAAATGTACTGTGACATCTATCTTCTGATAACACAAATCGATGCAAAAACAACTCTCTTCTTGGCTTAGTTAATCACGGGTGTAAAAAAGTGGTCCCAACGTCGCGACGAACGGGTTAAATAAATGAGCATCATAACAAATTCTTCCAATAGGTAGGAATGCTTCCATCAATGTGAATCTGTCTATTATGGCACGGTATCAATGCCAAAAATCTCATAAATGTGTTTTTATAGCCATTCTGGAGCATCGTTCTAACGGGCGGGGCACCTCCAATGGTCATATAGCTTCTCCAGGGTGAAGTCTCATTCTACGCAGTTTTGTTGTTTTGGCAAGGTTCAAGTCTTACAAACCTGCCTCCTGCAAAGTCGTCCATATGTTATCTATAGCGTCCTATAGATTTTATAACTTGGCTTTCTTTTTACTAAGATTCCTTTCCTTCTTTCCTGTGATCTGAGTTCCTCTAACTCATTCTGGAATCCTCTTTCCCTTCTTATTATTATCTTCTCTTAGCGTAGTGACCTTATACTGTTGATGTGCTCTCAAAGGGTTTGAAGTTAGTATCCCTTCTCTTATTAATTCTAGAGTGGGTATTCTTCTTTATTGCATGGATAGGTCCTTCAAACCTTCTTGCATTCTTTCAACTTAGATGACTAATTCTCTTGCCCTTTGTTGCTTCGACTTATCTTCTTGTTCTTCTATTAGTCGGTCTATTTTTCTAGCAATGAAATCCCTTAGTTCTTGATTTTTCTTTTCTGCATCTTTTTCCTCTTCTTTCCTTTTGATCTGATCCTTCTCAATCCAAGTCTTTCCTAACAAGAGTGGGAAAGGGGTGATGTTCTCAACAAACTTAATGACTTCAAATTCCTCTTCAATTGATGTTCCATGAAAAATAATATTTATATTAGTAACTCTTCCACATAGGGTTATCATATTTCCTTTAAACAAGCCTATCCTTCCTAATGAAGATACCATAGCAGGATTTCCAAAAATTTCCCAAGTTTCTTCTATCATAATATATTCTTGTGTTTCTTCATCCAAGACACAGTCTATGTCGAAGTCTTCTATTCTTGCACTTATGCACTGTTTTACTTTCAGGATCTCTGGAAAGATGACGTTTTTGTGATCATTCATCATTTCTTTCAACTATAATAAGATAGTGTGAGCTTTGTCTGATTCTTTCTCTTTGTGATTCTCAAACATGCTCTTAGTCTCTTGACTTTCTTCATAGTTTTCTTGTCTCAATTTCATGCTTTCAACTTTAGCAATCATTCTTGGACAATCTTCAACCTCATGACCAACAACTTTACAACAAAGACAAATAGGACTTGTACCAGGAAATTCCTTAGCAAGATGTTGTGTTCTTCTGCAATTATAACATAGTGTCACTACTCTCTTTATTTTGAACGTTCCGCAACCTCTTATGTACTGTGCACTAGGATCACAGTGTTGGACCTGCAATATGGAAAAAATCTTTCTAGGTTCCTACATCCACTTATTAGTCCAAAAACTCTTTCTATGCATAAGAATAGCATATCTTTCTTCATTTGTATTATCTTTACTTAGATCAACTCTTTCTTCCAAATATGCCCTAGATTTTAGACTAGGACAAAATCTATTAAACATACTTAAATTCATTCTTTCGAAACAAAAAATTTCACTTATCTGACTCTTATCAAAGCACAAAGATTTACCTCTTTTAATATCTTACCTCTTTTCTTCAGATCAGATTTCTCTCTTAGCACAAAGCTTCGTAATTCAAGTAGAGTATTGCGCACTACATCAACAAATCTACGCACAAAGATTCTCTTTTCTTTACTTCAGTTCCCAACAATCACAGTTTCAGGTCTCGACAATGGAACCATTTGTTGGAACAGGGGCATACCCAGGGTTCAACGCTTCAACAACACACCAACAAAACCCTAACTACCGACCCTTTTGTCAACACCTACGAAGCAAAAGAAGATGATATACATTATCTCATTAGATTTAATAACATCACACAACCTTCCCTAATAATTATATTGGCATAGTAACAATAAAAATTAAGCACTTCAATCATTCATCACATAGCACTAGGTTAGATCTAACATTCATCCATAAATCACAAGTAAATCACTAAGCAATATCAGATCTATCCATCATACATAATAACAAAAGCACTAAGCAGATAAATGACAAACACAACATAGCACAAAGAACACCAAAGACACAAGATATACTTGGTTCACCCCAGTGTGGGGCTGCATCCACCAACTGCTTCGTCTTATTTATTATTCCTCAATCTCTTATATTCATCTTCTCTTGTGCACCAAGATCCAAGCTTCGCAGAGGACAAGAGATCTTTGCACTAAGCAACAGATCCTCCTTCCTAAAATTAGTTCAAGGCATAGAGCCAACTCCTCTATCAAGCACAGAGCCTTACATACACCTTATGTTGCACAAAGCTTTCATAACTTCTTGCACTTAGCCACTTAGAATGGATCTCTAACTATATCTTTCTATCATACATTATTATCTATTTATACTTTTACAATTCCTTACAAAAATTCCTAAACATGGGTAAACCCATGGGCAAACATCCCATAACCCATTAAAAAACCCCAAGGAATCCCTTGTTGGGTCCACATGGCCCGCAAAACAAGTGAGATCCACGATCTCAACTCCACCATGGTGCTCCATATTTGACTATTACATCGAAGTCCAAAAGGTAGTCCAAACGTGACCAAGGTTTCCTCAAAACTTGGTTGAGGGCCAAAAGTACTAATTGTTATTATAATTGATGACTTTCTTCAACTATTGTTTGTAATGTTGTGGACGATTTTTCGGTGATAACATATTTCGCCTGATGTGTGAGGTTAGGAGCATATGTATAGCCAAAAATATATCCATTTTTCTTTTTTTGATGGTGCCATTGCGTGAAAGAGAAAAGAGAGGAAATGCAAGAGTGATATGCCAGAGGGAGAGGGAAAACTATGGGAGCCAAACCTTTCTCTAGGAAGAAAAATAAAATATGTATACAAATGAGAAGGACATGCACCATGCTCATGTCAAAAAACCAAAATGTGTCATTGTAACTGAAGATATATCATGATGTAGATAGATACAACACCCTTGAGGGTGGTTGATAATGACAGGAGACGGTTCTGAAATGGTGAAATGGCTCTAAATCGAGTATTGGACGATGGTAAGAATTGTTGATGACTTGTAGGAATTGATGGCCTATCAAATTTAGAGGAATTTGACTGGGATTGAAAAATCCAATGGTTATATAGTAAGACCCACCTTAACATGAGTGTTTGCTGAAATCAAATGTTATGGGGGTCAACGAAAATATAAAGCAATGATGAATCTCTCTGTGCCATCCAAGACTCCTCATTGAAAAGGTAACGAGAGTAAAGATATATCTGCCCTTCTGGAAACTGTGTTGATGTTGACAGGAAGGGAGACACGATGTCAAGAAGAAAAGGGATTTTTCAAATGCACTGAGTAATAGATGATGTCAGATACTGATGGGTAACATGGACAGAGTCAATATGCTATGGGACTCAAGGCTTCCCTTGGTTGGGTTATTGAAGGATGATTAGTAGCAACTATAAAACTAGATTTAGTGTTAGGGGGACAAATAGACATGGGGTTAGATTGTGTTGGAGGCTAAAAAGGTGGGAAAGCTTAGAGATCGTGGTTACATGGAGTTGGGATACTCGTGTTTGGTCAAAGATGTCTATATGAAAAAAGGGTGGATGCCCCAACCAAGGGCGACATGGGTTTCTTTGGAAGGTAAAATAAGGCCATAGGGGATGAAGACTAAAAAACTATGTATGTGCTAGAAATAAGGGCTTTATACAATTACCGAAGAAATGAAGAATAATTTGCATTGAGTATACAAATATAGAAATGGGTGCCCCAGTGAAAGATTACTTGGCCTGTTTAAGACACAAGTTTGTGAAAGAGAATTGGTGGAGGGTGGGGGCCCCATGGGTGGGCTTATGTATTAGGTAAATGGATGGAGGACAATCTACAGATGGGAAAAATGATGGTGGATGAGATGGAGGGATAATAGAACCGTGGGGGTGAAGTCAATAGAACCAAGTGTAGGATGATATGACTTGGGAGTCCATTGGGAAGGTTAGAAATATGATAAGAATAAGTATGGGGTTCATTCTCGAAAGTGAAAAAATCTATCGGGACTCCCAACCCTAGGGGGTGAAATCAGCATGAGTGTCAAGTTGCCAAGGGGAAATATGAATGGGACAACTCATGTGGGGGATATTGATATCAGTTGATAGTACCAACATGTGGCACATGAAAAGATATTGCAGAGCTAGATGTAGGGACCCTAAAGGAAAATGTCAGAGGGTGTTACTGGGATATGAATTGTTTACACATGGATTAATTACATGCCATAGTCGAACATATACCTGAAGGGGCTGTAATCTTGCTTAACAAGTACCTACAAAAAAAAAAACAAATACCCGATGTGAACAATATCTGATGATAAATAACATATAACAACTATTTGATAAAACTGAAAGTGGGAATGCATACCTGAAAGTGGCATGAAAAAAAATTCTCCTCTAGGGAGAAGTGCAGATAATAACCCCAATAATGTGAATGTGTAGATGGATGGATCAATATCTCATGGCCGAGAACGGTTCAAAAAACGAAGGCTCTAGGTTCTTGTAATAGAATGTGCAAGTTGGGAAAAAGGGCCTATATATGGATGGTGGGCCCACAATGCCACCACATTTGCATCGTCACTGTTATTGATCTAGCGAGAGAGATATGAGTTGATTTGCATATTACAGGAGTGTGGGGATACCAATCTAGTGTTTGCGAGAGACAGGTTAGTGACCTTATCGTCTTGTACTTTTTGAAGTTGGGGGAGGGTAGTTAAGAACTATACGGAGGGATTTATAGGGGGTTTTTGAGGTAGGGTCCCACTAGTGCACATGAAAAGGGGGAATACCCGCGCATGTGTGCACGGGTAGAAATTGGTTTCATGCACATTATCTGTGGGTTTGTTCCAAATAGTCATGCACTAATTAATGCGCGACTATGGTGAGAAAACCCATGCATAATGTGCGACTATGTCGAAAACAGTCACACATATGGGCATGTGGGTTAGATAGATAGGTGCACATTGGATGCGCACATGTATCATGGACATTTTCGCACCCATCCATGGATGTGGGTGTGACATTCAAGAATTAGTGTGAAACTGTTTGATGAAAAGTTGCACATAGATGCACAAATGTCTGGGGGAAAGATGTGCACTATTTGCAGGTTGGGGGTGTATGGTTTTTTGAGGTTTATGATTTTTGATGCATGATGTGGTTGATCAAGTGTTTCTAGGTTAATGCAGGTGATCAAAAGTGTTGGGGATGATGCTAGTCTACTGGTGAGAGTGAGACTGGGATAGATTGAGAAAGGCTATGAGGGAACAACCAATAGTGCGCAAACACTTGGAAGCTTGCAGGTTGCTGAAGTTTTTCAACTTCCCATTGATACAATCACATGAGTTCTTACTCGATTGTTTGATTTGCATGTGGAGCACTGATTTATAGTGGTTTGTAGTATGGGGGAGAAGCTGACATTCTATGCAACAGAGGACATATATTTTTTGAAAGGACCCTCATTCCATGGGAGGGCACTGGCCGTTGATTCCCATCTACCAGGGGAGGAAAGGGTAGAGACCATCATGACACGACATTGTTCTGGGGAGAGACCTATGTCAGGTTTGGTAGTGTAGATTGAGTCCTTGGATGATCTGTTGAAAGAGTGCATAACAACCATGGTGGTGAGGATCTATGGATCTTTGGGAAATCAGCGGATCATAGGTGGGAAGTTGTAAGTGGTGGAGGAGGTCTTGGATGGATACGTGTTTGCATGGGGTGTGTTGATTTACACCCAAGTGGTGTCCCAGCTAAACCGGTGTCGACATGATGATTTTGGTGATTTTACATTTGGTTTAGTTTTGGTGGCATGGTTTTTGGAGAGGGTGCCTCTATTGCACCCATGGATTCTATTGGTACTAGAATCACAAGGATAAACTCGATTGATGCGATGGGAACATGTTTTGGCCCATCATGGAGGAGGGGAGGGTGGCCATTACTTTACGGTTACAATTGTTCAAGTGTGGTGGAAAATTCTGCAAGTGATCTTAAAGTATCCATACACTGGTATGGACTACAGACATGATCCATACATGGTTCTTCCTCCTGGGGAGGACTCAGATCATAAAGGTATGTGTGTTTTCTGTCCTTTTGATTTTGGTAGACAACATGATTAGATATGTGTATGGATGTTGACACTCTATCTAGGTTTCTTTTGTAGATGTTGGAACCCAAGGGTGACAGGCTGAGGTCATTTAGGAGTCAACTCGATGGGAGCCAACAAAGGTGAGGGTTGGGAAGAGGCGTCGATGAGATGATGTTGGTGCAGGGTCATCCGGAGAGCCTCAGGGGGATTTGAAAACCATATTAGAGGATCCAAGTTGATGGTTTGAGAGGGTCCTATAGGGGGTTCTAGAGGTCATATGGGCCCATATCCAAGATGATGAGGTCTTGGACCAGTGTGTAGGCATACTAACAGAGTGACAGGCATTGATATGTAGGGAAGTGGTGGTGGGGGTAGCTATGACTGGTCGGCTACCTCCTGGAGATGGAGTTCCCCCAATTGGTGGGGTACCTCTAGATGATAGGGGACTTGGGGGGGTGGTCTAGGGGCATCGTGAGTGCCAAGTTGAGATGTATGGGTTTGGGGGCCCGATTTTGTATAGGGTATTTGATACCTAGTTTTGTACTCATAGGGATGATGAGACTCATGAGCCTACATGTAGATGTATATATATATGTGTGTGTGTGTGTGTGTGTGTGTGTGTGTGTATTGTAAAACATTGATGACCTTTATGATATATATGGTGGATATGTTGGTGATCATTCTTGTCTTTTTGTTTTGTGTTTATGATTTGTGATGTCTATTGCTATCTTTTGATAATTGTATCATTCTATGTATATGATGTTCTTAATTTGATAAATGCCAATCTAATACTAGGTTATCCATGTGATCTGCTACTTGATTGAGGTTTCTTGGAATATGTGTGTTAGCACTGTGATATTTGCAATTAGTGTTAGTCCTATATGATTCATAGTTTGTGTGTCAAAGCGCGTAAGGTCAGTGACTAAATAAATAATGGTTCAAAATCATCAAGTAGAGGGTCTCTTCACAAGTTGGTTGAAGAGGTGTAAGTTTCTCCATGTTTAAATCATAAGGGTCCATTTCCCTAAGTGTCAAGTCATGTCAAACAAGTGGGATTTACGTGCCAAAAATCGAGTCAAGTGGTTTGGATAAAGGTCAATTCAAAAGATATTATGAGAATCATTACCTAATAATGAAGTCAGAAAAGTAAACAATCATGGCACTCTTATAATTTGTACTTATCACACTTCAAAAGTGTATACATTGCATGAGTTTTTTGTGAAAATATTCAACTTGTTTTCTAACTTCTCGCCGCCATGGATTTATTGTCGTTTTACATGATTTATTTTCGTATTCGTTCAAGCATAAATATTGGTCACCCTGCATGCCTCTCCTTCACTTTCATAGTTTTTTCATTATCCGTAGTTCTTTTAGGAAGCTCTGGAGCCCTTTGCTGCATGAAGGTTATTTTCTGCCAGTAATTATGCAAGTCTGTTGTGTTGATTTCGCTGCATCTCCTCCATTGTTTTCAACCATTGCTTAAAGTATTTTGGAGCTCGCTGCAAGCTAGATTTGTGGATGGATTGCTTCTTGTCACAGTCATCCTTTTTCCTTCTGAATTCACTACTGCCATGCTGAGTCTTCCCACTACGTCAAAATTTTCCTCTTTGCGCCAAGTCTTCTGGTGTTGTTTGCTACTATGCCCAATTTTCCCACTGCGCTGCATTTTTCCTGTCGTACTTTGCTACCACACCACATTTTTTATGTCAAGTTTTCTACCGTGCCCAGTTTTTCCACTATGCCAGATTTTTTTGTCACAAATACCTACCACGTCAAGTCTCCCATTGCTATTTTCTACCGCACCGAGTTTCTCCACTGCGCTGAAATTTTTCATCGCGATTTACGGTTGCACCATGGATTTATGTGGCTGATTTTTGTTTATCGTGCAAAGATTTATTTTACTACCTTTTATTGTAGTCTCTGCGAATTTCTTCATTCTTATTTTCCACGTAGAGAGGGTATCACAATTCATCACTATGTGTGTGAAATTAATATATACCAACATCATGGCATTGCCCAAAGAATAAGAAAGAAGGTGAGAAGTGGCAGGGTCATGAGGATTGAACCTCCGGACCTGGAGTTAATAAATGAAGACCCAAAAATTAGGGTATATTTTGAAAAATTTGGATGTATGCACTTCTGCGAAAGGATCAAAGGGTATAATAAGAAACTAGTTGAGTAGTTCTCCCTCAATTTTACTAGGGTCAGAGAAACAATCATGAGAATCAATTTCGGAGTGATGGAGGAAACTTTGTCAGCTGTGATGGAGATCCCTCCACAAGGGGAAAAATGGTTTAAATGCATGCCTTTAGACATTTTGTGTTATAAGGACTTCATCAAGCCTGAATGTCTAAATCCGAAAATAGGAGTCGACATTCCAAGCCAGTATCTCCTAGAGTTGTTCGAGAAACTTCTAAAGATAATCAGAAGATATTTCACCTATGAAGGAAGATTTGATAGGGTGTATCCATATCACATCAGGTTAATGATGCACTTTAGAGTGAAAAATCCCTTGAATTTACCTTTATTCTTGAGTTGCAGCTTGGGAAATATGGAAAACAACATTCAGGCCAAGGCTGATCAACCGAGAAACAATTTATTTCATTTTTTATTAATAAAGATGTTAGTAGTTGAAGAATTGAGACATTTGAACAAGGACTGTGATTCATTTATGATTTTGGATAACATCCCCAGAGACTGCAAAGGAGACATTCCTCTGTGTTCAGAGGAAACAACACTCCATAGTGTAGGGGTGAGAAAGGAAGATGTCACGGGAAAAAGAAAAGGAAAAGAAATAGAAGAATCATTGTCCCGTTAGCCAACATTCCAGAAGAAAGGTAGGTCAAGGTAAACTAATAAAACTGAGAATATCCAAGCTCCCAGTAAACCACGCACACAGTCTGTTGCCAAGAGATTTCCCATGTGCATCGTTCAACTAGAACCCATTGAAGGTGCAAGCAAGGGAATTTATGAAAGGAAGGGGAAGTTAGGTGATGAAAATGTAACTATTTAGTTGTTTTCATAGAACCTGAAGAAAGAGAAACACACTATTGCCCATCTTTATGAAAAATTAGAGAGTTGAGAAAACAATTGGTAGAAATGACCATTGAAACACCAGCTTCGCAGATTTCAGTAGGTCAATTAGTCCCTACCTCCCCCACATCGAGAGGAGGGAGTGAAAATTGTCTTAAAAAGGAACTCAGAGAGGCACGTGATTTTATTATTGAGCTTCATGAGGAATAGAGGGTGTCAGAATAAACAATCATAGAGAATTTCAAATAGTGCAGACCAACCATTGATAACGCCTATGAAACTCTCGCAAGTTCTCAATCAAAACTGAAAATAAATGCAGTTTTGAGGAGACATGTGAAGAGTTTGATAAAACAAAACTGGTCTTTAAGAAAAACACTCAGAGTTTTAAGGTTGTAGGTGAGGCTGGAGGCATGATTAAGACAACCCCATATTTGTCTTTTTGGAGCGTCGCATGGAATATTTCTCCGTACATATCATGTTTTCTTACATTAACAAGAAATCTAACACGACCCCCGTGCAATGAATATTCACTACGCAGACACTGTAAACTTACCTACAATAGTACTAAGAAGGGAATGTATAAATGAAATGCATGCCAGTTTTGAAAGAGATGTATGTCCCCCAACCATTGCTTCCACCTGGATTTGCATGAGAGATCACAAATGAACATCTTCTACACCAACTAACCATGTGCATGCTACAACGAGTGATCACGCAACAACAACCAGAATCCATTATACACAGGTGACAGAGTTTCTAGCAATACACATGATTATCGAGTACCCCTTGGGAGGAACATTGATTTTTCACCACCAGATGGCCGAATCTTTCTCATGACTAAATGATTGAAACTAATATGTCGGTTATGTTATGATTGGGTGTAGTCAGGTTTCTATTTTTAGTAAATTTTATTGAAAATTTTGTTCAGGGGGAGAGTAATCGAATCCAAGATTCTAGGGGGAAGTATTTCAAGCATAGCAGCCCAAGAGGGAATCAATTTTCTATATATTGAATATTTTTTATGTAATCCAGTTTGGAAAATTAGGGGCGACAAAGGAATCTCGAATGTAATTTTCTAAATCTAATGGAAATATAATGCAGAGGTCCTGAAGCTTTGATGAAAAGATTCTAATGGTGGTGGTTTGATGTATTGTGATCCTATCTTTGTATGTACTTTCCGTTTGTTGCAAATTCATGTCTGTTTCATTTGTTTAAATTGGAAATATTTAAAGGGTTTAAAATTCATCTCGTGGTGCTTTAGAATCAACCATTTAAACTCTTTGTTTTTCTTCTAAGTTAAGTCAGAATTCATCTTTAACGGTGCTCTGATTTTCTTTATGCTCCTCCTTTCTTCCGCCATACACAACGATATTGAAACTAAAAGACCATTTGCTATTTATCCTTTATCCTCTCAAATTTTTCTTTACCAATCGTTGATTTCTCTTGTCTTCATGGGGTTGACTTCATAGCCCAAAAGTGTTGTATTTCCTTACGAGCAAAAACAAAAAAAAACTTTCTCAAGCATATAAATCTAGTTGTCAATCCAAAGTTATTATCTATCAGAGACTAAGTCTTAGAGAGAGCCCTCTCTATATTGGAAAGGTGAGTTTCCAGTCTTAAATTTGGTTTGTAGGTTACCTTGGTAGGTCATTTCTCTTCAGTCTAACAATTTACCAAGTGCGAACATCTTGGCGCCGTTGTTGGGGATGAAATTGAAAACTTTTCCTAGGAAAAAATGACTAAAGCTGTATATTTGATTCCTGAGGGTAACAATGAATAACATACCTATATTGGCTAAAATTTATTTTTCCCTAGCAACTTCATTGAATAAGATCAGTAGCATAGAGTAGACTGAATTAAAAATCTTGGCTCGTCAGAAAGTTTACAGTGGATCGAACCTTGATCCAGAGCCTGCAACATCTGTGTCTGGTCTTGAAAAACTTCCGTGCAAAAGAAAGCAAAGGATAATGGACCCAATATGTTACCTGGACATGAATCTATCTTTACCTAAAGATGGGTTAAAAATCATTGATGACCTTGACTTTGATTTAGTATTTGAAAAAAACCTATTCAGGTCCATATCAGAATCTTATTTGTCTGAAATCATGTTCGACGAGAAAAAGTTCCAATCTTTGATACCAACCAACCCCCCTCAAACCGTTGTAATTCCCACTCAAACTATTCGGCCATTTCAAATTCCTCTTAGAGTCATGGGCACTATATTCTCCCCTCTTACCCTACCTTCCCAATTACATGATTTACCTCATAATTATAATCAAAGAATTAAATTATACGATGCTTAAGGGAATGCTTCAACTAAAAAACACTTAGATTGGTTTAATGAATTTGTCGAACTGGAGGAGGTATATTATGAGGATGCAAAGACGATATTGTTTGCACAAAGTCTCTCAGGTGAGGTCAAAAAATGGTTGAAATCCCTTCCAACAGTGAGTGTCCCTAATTTTTCATCTTTCGAAACATTTTTTCTTGCCAAGTGGGGTGATAAAAAGAATCCTCTTAAGTTACTGACTTAGTACAATAATATAAAAATATCACCAAATGAAATAGTGCAAGAGTTCTCAACCATATTTATGAAAGTTTATAATCCAATTCCCATAGAAGTCAAACCCCCTCCTGGAGCTTCCAAACTTCGATATGATGATTCTTTTGACAATGACTTCGCCTTGTTGTTAAGAGAAAGAAGATCCAATACATTAGATGATATGATGAGCGATCCAATTGAGGTAGAGATAAATTTGATGGCATCAGGGAAGATAAAACATAATCTTGACAGAAGTGAGAAGAAGGTCCAAGGGGAAGCACAACCCTCTATGTCTAAATTGTTAGATGAGAAATTTGATTTGATGATGAAGCCTATGGAAAGACTCATGGGAAGGATGTTCATGGAAAATAAGCCTGCGACTAGGGATCAAATTGATTTTCATCCCAGAAATCAAAATTTCAGAAGAACCCAGTTCCACAGATCAGGCAAAGATACCAGAGAGATCAAGGTGATCAACAAATAAAACCACCTTTCCAAAATAACTATGCAAACAAAGATTTTGATCAAATAATCGAAGACCAAATGCATTATTGTGGCGATACAAAAACAAACATGTTCTTAACAAAAGGAGAGCATGATAAATTTATGCATGCGAATGATGAGTTAATGCAAGAAAATGATGATATGTTGTCATATAAGAGCAAGGATTTTAGGAAAGGATATCACAATGGTATTATGCAGCTCCAGAAGCAGTATAACCTCAGAAGTAAAAGGGCGCCTCCAAATCTTCCAAAGGTGAATCCTACAAGGGAAATTCACATAAATACCCCTTCTTCAATCCAACCAAAGAAATATATTTCAGTAAGCGATGTAATGGAGAAAGGGAAATGAAAGGAAGAACCCCCAAAGAAAATACTTGAGGTAAGAAAGGAAATGGTCATCAAAGAGGTAGAAAAATAATTGTCTCCTTTTAATTTTGAAAGAGAAATGGATAAAATCAAATTTTTTGTTCTGTTTAATGAGATGATCAAGAATGAAGAAAATATAAATCAAATCATTAACATGCTAAAGATGGAATAATCCCCTGACACCTTGAACATACAATATGATCACCCTGCCATATTGTTTGGCTTGCCTGTGGAAGAGAGTGGCGATGTTTATGATGTTCATCCTTTCTATGTTAGCCTTCAAATTCATGACATGACCTTACAAAATTTCATGTTAGATTCAGGAGCATCACATAATTTGATGCCCAAGGTGGTCATGGATGGGTTGGGCCTAGACATTACAAGACCTTATAAGGATATTTTCTCTTTTGAATCAAGGAAGGTGAAATGCTTAGGTTTAATCAAAGATCTGTTTGTGTCATTGTCTGAAATCCCATCGAAGAATATGATCATGGATGTGGTGGTTATAGACATCCCTCCAAAAATTTTCATGTTGTTATCTAGGTCTTGGGCTACAAATTTGAAAGGAACTTTGAAAATGGACATGTCATATGCTATTATCCCTATTTTTGGACAAGAACAAAGGTTGTATAGAAAAGTGATGCTCAAGTACATGTTGTGTAGAAAAAATCAACCAAATAATCATCCTATTTACTCAGTTGATACTGAAGTTGGTTCCTCTATCTTTGATAGTAAATTTTGTTTTGAAAAGGGGAAGCCAACAATTGTCATGGCTATCAAATACAAAACTCAACATCCAATAGGGGAAATTACAGATCAAAGAAATAGTGCAGATAATGAAATGTGGAATATGAGTTTTGATGGAGCTGTTAGCAGGGAAGGATCATGAAATGGTGTATGGATTAACCCTCCCAAGGTGGGTAAAAAAATATGTTCTTACAATATCTCTCTATTGTACCAACAATATGGTTGAATATGAGGCACTGATTTTGGGATTGAAGACTTTAAAATAATTGGGAGCTAGAAGGATAATTGTACATGGGGATTCTAAGCTTGTCATTAGCCAGGTAAAGGGTATATATCAGTCCAAGAATCCTAGATTGAGAGCATATATAAATTTAGTGCTTGATCTTTTTGAAGAGTTTTTAGAATACAATTTGTCAGTGATTCCTAAGGGGCAAAATCAAATTGCACACGTTTTGGCTACTTCAGCTTTGGTTTTCAAAATTCTAATTTTTCCTAATAAGAAGTATGAAATTGAATTCAAATATAGGCCAAAAGTGCTTGATAACATTAAATATTGGCAAGTGTTTGAAGACAACAAATAGGTAGACATATTCCTTCTAATGAGTGATGAGTTTGCTAATGTAAATATTGATGACGAGTGTTGTTGTGAAATGAATGAAGACGTAGTTGTGTTCAACAATAATGACCTTTTTCAAAATCATATTCCTGGAAGAGATATATTGCAGCTGAAAAATAACATTATTCCCAAAGGCTTGGTCCCATTGGAAAATATTTTTGACAACAATGATGTGGTTAGAAACCCTAAAATCACTGCAAACGATGATGATATAGAATATTGCATCATTGGAACTCAAGAAGACCCCAAGATCATTAGACTGTAAAAAACTCTTAGTCTAGAAATCAAACAGAGGTATATAAGACTTATGAGATACTTCCCTGATGTATGTGCATGGAGTTATGAAGATTTTAAGTTCTATGATACTAAGGTCATTCAACATGTAATTCCCATCAAGGATGATCATAAATCTTTCAAGAAAAGGTTTAGAAGAATAAACCCTCTATTGTTTCCATTGATTAAAGAGGAGGTAAGGAAACTATTTGATGCCAATATTATTGTGTCCTTAAGATTTTCCAAGTGGGTGGCTAACCTAGTTCCTATTAGGGAAAAAAATGGTGAAATAAGATTATGTGTAGAATTTCATAATCTAAATAGGGTGTCTCTCAAAGAAAACTATCCACTTCCTAAGATGGGTTACATCCTGTAGAAGGTGGTGGGATCTCAGAAGATGTCAATGCTTGACAGTTTTTCTAGATACAACCATATTATGGTGCATCCAGACGACCAGGACAAGATAACTTTTACAACACCTTGGGGCACTTCCATGTATGCAAAAATGCCTCTTGGGCTTATGAATGTTGGAGTGAATTTACGAAGATCCATGGACATAGAATTTGATGATGAAAAGAATAATTTTATTGTGATTTACTTGGATGATATCATTGTATTTTCAGATTTCGATGATCAACATATTGAACATCTAAGAAAGGGTTTCTAGAAATGTATAAAGTTTGGCATCTCGTTAAATCCAAAAAAATCAAACTTTGGAATGTAAGATGGAAAATTGCTTTGACACATCATTTCAAAAGAAGGAATTAAAATATACCCCAGCAGAGTGAAATCAATTCTGAAGATCGACACTCCCAGGAGAAAGAAAGAGGTATAGTCTTTCCTAGGAAAATTAAATTTTTTGAGAAGGTTCATTCCCAACTTGGCTCGGATCATAAATTATATCAGAAATATGCTAAGGAAAGGAAATGAAATTAAGTGCACTCCTAAATCTAGGAAATCATTTGAATATATTAAAGTGGCGCTGACCAAATCTCCAGTGTTAGCCAACCCGAAGTTTGCAAAGGATTTTATCTTATTTTATTTTTCCCCAAAACACACCATCGCTGGCGTTTTATTGCAAAAAGATGAGAAAAAATTTGAAAATCCCATATATTTTTTTAGTACGACATTGAGAGACTCCCCACTAAGGTATGGCATCATGGAAAAACAAACATATGCCTTTGTGAAGGCCCTTAAAGAATTCAGAACTTACAATTTACATTCCCATGTCATTTCTTACATACCTAGCAATTATGTAAAGGATATTTTGACTTAGCCTGATACTGAAGGGAGAAGGGGAAAATGGATAGAAATAATGTTGGAGTATGACCTCGAAATCAATCCTACAAAGATGATTAAGGGTCAAGGGCTTGAAAAATTGATGGCGTAGTCAAATTGTGATGTTTTGGGAATCAATTTTATTGTTGATTTGTCGGAAAATTCATGAGAAAAAGAGGTTTGATAGATATCCTAGAAGTTCCTCGATTATCCCTAGTATGCAGATGTTATTTACGTATTAAGAAACTTACAAGCTCCTCTCGGATTGAATAAAACCAAAGCCAAATTATTGAAGTTGAAAGCAACAAAGTTTTTCATTCTGGACAATTCTCTGTATTGGAAAGATCCAGGTGGGATCTTACTAAATTGTTTGCTAGAGGAAGAAATGAAAAAGGATATCAAAGAGTTTCATAAAAGTGATTGTGGGGGGAATCACTATTGGAAGACCACTATGCACAAAATATTGAGGGAGGGGTTCTATTGGCCCAATATTTTTTTCGATGAATATAAGGAAGTTTCCAACTACCAAGAATGCCAGATCTTCGATGGGAAAAGAAAGTTGTAGTCCCTACCCTTAAAACCTATCTTTGTTGAAGCACCATTTATGCAATGGGGCCTTGATTTTATAGGATAAATTGATCCATTTTTATCATCTCAACATAGGTGGATACTGACAGCCACAGGTTACTTCACCAAATGGATTGAAGCGGTCCCAACAAGGAAATCTGTTGATACTGTCATCATCCAATTTTTAGAGAGTAATATCTTGTCTAGATTTGGTTGTCTAGTCAAGATCGTCACTGACAATGTAGTGACATTTAAATATAAGAAGATGGAGAATTCTACAATGACTATAACATAAATTTGGGCCATTCCACAACGTATTACCCATAAGGTAATGGGTTGGTTGAATCTTCTAAAAAAATATTCACCATGATTATTAATAAGCTTATGCAGGAAAATAAGAAATCTTGGCACAAAAAGCTCATATATGCGTTATGGGATGACAAAATCACCACTAAAAATTCTATCTCGACATCATCGTTTAGATTGTATATGGTACAGAGGAAGTTTTTCCCACCTCATTAGGATTTCCAATAAGGAGGTTGCTGGAAGAGAAATAATTTGAACCAAATGATGCTCTAAGGGGAATAAACAAATTGGTCCATGCACAACAAATGAGAGAACAAGTCTTCAAAAAATCACAACTGCACCAAGATAAAATGAAAATAATTTTTGACAGACACACCAAAGAAGATGATTTCAAGGTGAATGATTTGATACTAAAGTGGGATGTCAAGAGGGTCTGAAAATGAGTCTTTTTTGTCATTTTGGAGTCTTTGAGTCAAATGAGGCCCAATGGTTAGGCACTTGGTCTAGTGTTCTTTGATTTTTGAAGTTAGAGTTAGTCCTAGATGAGTCATAGTTTGTGTGTCAAAGTGTGTAAGGTCAGTGACTAAATAAAGAATGGTTCAAAATCATAAAGTATTAGGTCTGGCCACAAGTTGGTTGAAGGGGTGTAAGGTTCACCATGTTTAAATCATAAGGGTCCATTTCTCTAAGTCTCGAGTCATGTTGAAAAGGTGGGATTTACATGCCAAAAGTTGAGTCAAGTGGTTGGGATAAAGGTCACATCGAAAGATATTATGAGCATCATTCCCTAATCATGAAGTCAGAAAAGTAAACAATCATGGAAATCCTATCATTTATACTTAGCACACTTCAAAAGTGTACCCATTGCACGAGTCTGTGACACAAATCTTCAACCTTCTTTCTAACTTCTTTCTACCATGGATTTACTTTCCTTTTCCAGTATTTCTTTCCAGATTTTCTCAAGCATAAATACTGGTCACCCTGCATGCCTCTCCTTCACTTTCAGAGTTTGTACGTTATCCATAGTTTTTCAGCAAGCTTTGGATCCCTTCGTTGTATGAAGGTTATTTTCTTCCAATCATTATGTAAGTCTGTTGTGTTGATTTCTATGCATCTCCTCCTTTGTTTTCAACCATTGCTTAAAGTCTTTTGGAGCTTGAACGGATTTCTTCTTCTCACAGTCATATTTTTTCCTTCTAAATTCCCTATTCATGCCGAGTCTTCCCACTGCCCTGAAATTTTCTTCTTTGTGCCAAGTCATTCGATGTTGTTTGCTACTGCACCCAATTTTCCCACTGCGCTGCATTTTTCACGTCCTACTTTACTACTGCACCACATTTTTATGTCGTACTTTTCTACTATGCTGATTTTTTCCATTGTGACAGATTTTTCCTTCACAATTCCCTATCGTGTCAAGTCTCCCATTGCTATTTTCTACAACGTCGAGTTTCCCCACCGCGTCGAAATTTTCCATCGCGCTTTATGGTCGTGCCATGGATTTTTGTGGCTTATTTTTGTTTGCCGCGCAAAGATTTATTTTACTTCCTTTTCCTTTAGTCTCTATGAAGTTTTTTATTCTTATTTTTCGCGTAGAGAGGGTATCACAATTCATCACTTTGCGCGTGAAATTAATATATACCAACATCATGGCAGTGTCCCAAAGAATAAGAAAGAAGGCAAGAAGAGGAATGGACATGAGGTTTCAACCTCATGACCTGGAGTTAATAAATGAAGAATTGACAATCAAGGCATCTTTTGATCAAGCCATCTGTATGCACTTCTTCTAAAGGATCAAAGTGTATAATGGGAAATTGGTTGAGCATTTTTCCCTCAATTTTACCGAGGTCAGTGTGACCATTGTGGGAATCACTTTCCGAGTGATGAAGGAAACTTTGTTAGCTACGAAGGAGATCCCTTCACGCAAAGAAAAATGGTTTAAAGGCATGCCTTTAGACATTTCATGTTATAAGGACTTCATCAAGACCAAATGTCTAAATCTAAAAATTGGAGTCGACATTCCAAGCCAGTATCTCCTGGAGCTGTTTGAAAAAATTCTAAAGATAATTAGAAGATATTTCACCTATGAAGGAAGGTTCGACATGGTGTATCCATATCACATTAGGTTACTGATGCACTTCAAAGGGAAAATTCACTTGAATTTACCTTTGTTCTTGTGTCATATCTTGGGAAATATGGAGGAAAACATCCAAGCAAAGGCTGATCAGTCGAGAAACAATTTATTTCATTTTTCATTAATCAAGATGTTAGTGGTTGAAGAATTGAGACATTTGAACAAGGACTAGGATTCATTTATGATTTTGGCTAACATCCCCGGAGACCCCAAAGGATACATTCCTATATGTTCAGAGGAAACAACACTCAATAATGTAGGGGCGAGAAAGGAAGATCTCACGAGAAAAAGAAAAGGAAAATAAATAGAAGACTCGTCGTCCCGTCAACCAACATCCCAGAAGAAAGGCAGGTCAAGTTCAACCAATAAAACTGAGGAGTTTCAAGATCCCAGTAAACCACGCACCAAGTCTACTGCCAAGAGATTTCCCATGCACATCGTTCAACTAGAGCCTATTGAAGGTGCAAGAAAGGGAATTCATGAAAGGCAAAGGAAGTCATGTGATGAAAATGTAATTTTTCAAGAGTTGTCACAACAATTGAAGCAAGAGAAACACACTATTTAAAAAATCTATCAAGAAATAAGAGAGTTGAGAAAACAAATGGGAGAAAGGACCATTGAAACACCATCTTCGCAGAGTCGAGTAGGTTAATTACCTCCTACCTCTCCCACAACGAGAGGAGGGAATGTAAATTGGCTTAAAAAACAGCTCAGAGAGGAACAAGATATAATTATTGAGATTTGGGAGGAACCGAGGGTGTCATAAGAAAAATCAAAGAGCATTTCAAAGAGTGCAGGCCAACCATTGATAAATCCTATGTAGCTCTCACCATTGCTCAATCAAAACTGAAAATAAACATGGTTTTGACGAGACAGGTGAAGAGTTTGAGAAAACATAACTGGTCTTTAAGAAAAACACTCAGAGTTTTAAGGTTGAAGGTGAGGTTGGAGGCATGAGTAAGACATAACCATTTTTTTCTTTTTGGATCGTGGCATGGAATATTTCTCCGTACATATCCTTCTTTCTTACGTTAACAAGAAATATGACGCAACACCTACACAGTGAATATTCATATTCACTACACAGACATTGTAAACTTACCTACTAAGAAGGGTAGGTATAAATGAAACACATGCCAGTTTTGAAAGAGATGCATGGCCCCCAACAATTGTTGTCACCTAGAGTTGCACGAGTGACCGCAAACAAACATCTTCTACACAAACTCACCATGTGCATGCTATAACTAGTGATTGCGCAACAACAACCAGAATCCATTATACACAGGTGACAGAGTTTCCAACAGTACACATGATTACTCAGGCACCCCTTGGGAGGAAACGTTGATTTATCACCACCATATGGCTGAATATTACTCATGACCAAATGATTGAAACAAATATGTTGGTTATGTTATGATTGGGCATTGTCGGGTTTCTATTTTTAGTAATTTTTATTGAAAAGGTTGTTCAAGGGGAGCGTAACCGAATCCAGGATTCTAGGGGAAATTAGTTCAAGCATAGCAACCCAAGAGGGCATTAGTTTTCTATATATTGAATCTTTTTTATGTAAGTCGGGTTGGAAAATTAGGGGTGAAAGAGTACTCTTGAATGTAATTTCTGAATATGATGGAAATATAATGCTGAGGTCCCGAAGATTTGATGAAAAGATTCTAATGATGTATTGTGATCCTATCTTCGTAGGTACTGTCTGTTTTCTGAAAATTCATGTCTCTTTCATTTGTTTAAATTTGAAATATTTAAAGTGTTTAAAATTAATCTCATGGTGCTTTAAACTCAACCATTTAAACTATGTGTTTTTCTTCTAAGTTAAGTCAGAATTGATCTTTAATGGTGCTCTGATTTTCTTTATGTTTCTCCTTTCTTCCACCATACACAACGATATCGAAATTGAAAGACCATTTCCTATTTAGCATTTATCCTCTCAAAGTTTCCCTTACCAGTCATTGATTTCTCTCATTTTTAGGGGGTTGACTCCATAGCCCAAAAGTACTATATTTCCTTTCCATGGAAACTAGAAAAAAATTTCTCAAGCATATAAATCTAGCTATCAATCCAAAGTTATTATCTATCATAGAATAAGTCTCAAAGAGAGCCCTCTCTAGATTGGAAGGGCTAATTTATAGTCTTAAAGGTTGATTGTAGGTTACCTTGGTAGGTCATTTCTCTTCAGCCCAACAATTTACCAAGTGCTAACAATGTGTAAATGTGATGGAATCAAAGTTGCGATATAGGAGTCTAACTTTCAGGTATTTACGAAAGAGGCAAGGATTGTGAACATGATACACATTGTTGAGTTGTAGGATGACAAGCTGGTAATCTAATATAATGATAAGGTGGCGAATATGGCAGTGACTAGCCTCGATGAGGATGCCAATGACGACATCATATTCAACTTTGTTTTTGGTGGTTGGGCCTAAGCATATGCCACTAGAATGGAGTAGTATATGTGAGGGGGCATAGAGGACCTAAGCGATATTCTAGGTCCAGCAGTGGTTACCATCAATGTAACTAATGTGATAGGTTGATGGATGATGCATATGTCAATAACAAGGGTGCTAGATTAGACATGAGGAGTGGTGGCAGTAAAGAAGACTAGAAAATCTACAAATGTGTAGAAAGAGAAACCTAAGGTAGGGGGGCTATCCTTAGGCATAAAAATTCTTCAAGTACAATTAGTTGATGGGTTTTTTGAGAGGGAAGTCATATAGAGAGGCCAAGATGTAGGTGCCTTTAGTGAGGAAATATTGGATGATGAAGGGGTCGTTCCATAATGACTCGAATTTCCCATGGCTGAGAGTGTCATGAGAGATATCATAGGATAAAATGATATCACCTTCATTGAATGAGTGAAGGTTGACATGGCAGTCGAAGGTGGATTTGGACCATTTTTTAGTGGCCTCATTGTGTTGTAATAAATATCGATGGCCTTCATAAAGTGATTCTAAGGTCAGAAGGTGTTGCTCCATTAGAGAAGTGTCAAGTAAGAGCTCCATGGAAGTGTGAAATGTGGGTATTTTTTACTTGATAGGGAGGGTGGCTTCGATCCCATGGACGAGGTGGAATGGTGTAAAACTGATGGCAATTTTGACTATCATGCGATAATCCCATAAAGAGGAAAACAACATATGATGCTAGTTGGTCTTATGTTTGTTGACAATGCATTGTAGCATGGTTTTGAGGACTTTATTGAGAACCTCAACCTATCCATTGGACTAAAGGTAGTATGGGGAGGGAAACTCATGGGTGAAGCCTAATTTTGAGGAGAGTTATGCAAATATCTAGTTCTCAAAATGTTTACAATGATCTGAAACTAACTGTTGTGGGACCCCGAAATGGGTAATGTCATGGTCGAAGAAAAAACGTGTTGTTGTCTCAGCAGTGTTGTTAAATGTGGGCATGGCTTCAGCCCATTTGGTAAAATAATCCACTTCCATGAAAATGTACTTGTGTCCATTACTGGATGGAGGATGGAAAGCCATGAAATCTATGCCCCATTTACAAAAGGGGCCAGCTGTGATGACTGGGTTTAGAAGAGATGGTGGAGCTCGTGCTTTGTTTGCATAAATATGAAATGTATCGCATCGTTTGACAATGTGGATGCAGTCATGAAACAAAGTGGGCTAGAAGTATCCTGCTCAAATGATTTTTTGGGCATTGGACATACCCGAGAGGTGACCACCGCAAGCGTCGTTATGGTAATCATTCAAGACTCGGTCATCTTAGTCTATGGTAAGAAATAACCAAAGGATAGTATTGACCCGTTGTTGGTAGAGAATGTCTCTGATGAGGAGGTGTTGTAGGAAAATTTCCCTGCGGACAGGTAGATTGCCTCAAAGAGCTAGACCCTAAACTCTAAGACAAAAAGTGCTTAACGTGGACACTGAATTCCTTTCAAATCCATACAAACTAATACATGAGAAGGAAGGAGAATAGAAGTACCTCTTTATCGACATTTGTCCCTGCATGCTCCGAGTTGAGCTCCAATCTCTCACTGCTCGATGAGTCCTGTAGAAAAACAAAGTACGACCGCTTCCTACTCTATTGATATTATCTTGAAAACAGATCTATCTATCAATGATAAGTTCATGTAAGATCAGACACCAACTAGAAAGAAACAGGCCAATCATGTTATATTAATGATAATAATGAAAACAATACTTACAATCGTAGATGTGAATGTGACAGCTTCGTCAAGTCCCCTTTGTTTAACCCTTGCTCGGAAGATCCACAACCTGGATGATAACAGCTTCACTGATCACTCTCCTTTGACTGGCTATGTGTTTCCTATGAGATCATAGGTTTCATGCTAGCAATTCTTCCCCCTTTTCACCACCATAGAGCCTACTTATATAGGTTAAGAGGAGCTTAACCTCTTGATTTATCTTTAGAACAAGTTGAGGAATTCCCTCCTTGGATCAGGGATCTCTTGATGGAACCAATAATTCGAATGAAACTGCCTTCCAAACTTGAAAGATCCTCCCCTTATTCTCCTCAACAGGCCAACCACTGCCTCAAATTAGATATAGCTCCCTCAAAAAGGGTATCAGGGCACTATAACGCTCCCTAGGAGGCTCAAGGGGAGTGCCAGTGCTCCAAGGATGGATAGCTCTCCTTCAGAGGGGCAGATAGGCGTTATAACGCTCCCTGAGAACTTATATAGGAGCGCCAACGCTCCTAAGGCTGATATAGGGGAGAGCTCACCTTCAAAACCTTTGTTTAAGAGCTCTTCTCATGTGATAAAAGTTCCTTGACTTCAATTAATTATTTTGCCTCCTCCAAATCAAGTGTATGAAATGTCTTAAGTGCCTCCTTAGTGTCGTTATTATGGCAGTATGCTTGAACAACATTTGTGACACTTGTGAACAACTTGCAACACTTGCAAAAGTTGTAAGGAACATGTGACACTTACGACACTTATCGAAGTGAGCAATATTGAGGTGTAATAGGAGGTATTGGGGATTCTGATGGTGAATGTGTTGGAGGTCATATCGAGAAATATGAAACCCAAAGTTTTATGTACGAAGGTGGACGAGAAGGTCATCATACCAGGGTTCATCTAAGGAGATGAGGAAGAGGTGTTCATCCAGGAAATCCTCATTTATGGGGGAAGCTTTGGAGTATGAGGGAAAAGTCATAATCAGTTTGGCTAGGATAAGAGATTTCTTTCTTTTGGGGGTAGAGAACTCTAGATCATATTCCTAAAGGATAATGATCCATCGAGAAAAAATTTCGTTGATCTGTTGTCAACTGAAGTCATTTATGGGGTTGGAATCTGCTACGACCTTATTCATTCTAATAAAAATGTAATGTCATAGTTTTTGGACTATGAGGACAACTGCTAACGTGCGCTTTTCATCATGATTATACTTTAAGGGTGGTCCTGAAAGGTTTTTACTAATGTAGTAAATCACATGTTCACGCCCATCATCCCCTAATTGGACAAGGACTCTTGAAATTGAAACATCAGAGGATGATAAGTAGAGGATGTAATCGCGATCATAGTCTGGGGGACTAATCAAAGATACATTGGATAAGGCGGATTTTAAAGAATCAAAAATTTTTTGATCATGTTTTTCCCATCAAAAGGGGATATCATGGCGTATTAGGAGGAGAAAACCATGTGTGTGAGTGGCATAGTCTGGGACAAAGTGATGTAAAAAGTTGGGGTTGATTTGGAGGCTTTGTAATTGGCATAAATTCCTAGGTGGTGGAATTTCTGTGATATCCTGGAATTTGAGGGGGTCCACAGTGATGTTGTTTTGGGAGACAATGAACCTGAGGAGGTTCTCGACAGTGACAAAAAATACACACTTGAGGGGATTCAAGAGGATATTATATTGGCGACATTGTTGAAAAATGGTGCGTAAGTCGTCTAAATGTTGGGTTCACTTTTTGGATCGAGCAGTGAGGTCATCCAAATAAGAAAGGATGATGCGAGCAAGATCATGAAAAATGTAGGTTATGGCTCGTTGGAACGTGGCACCGACATTTTTGAGCCCAAAGGGAATGACGTGATAAGAAAAGGTGCCCCAAGGGGTTGTAAAAGCAGTTTTGTATTGATTTGTTGGGTGGATTTGAATTTGATTGTAGCCGAAGAACCCATCCATAAATGAGAGTGCCTCATGACTGACACAATCATCGATTATTTGGTCAATGAAAGGGGTTGGGAAGTTGTATTTGGGACAAGTGTGTTTGAGGTCATGAAAGTCTGTATAGACGTGAATAGTTCCCTATTTTTTATTAATGGGGATGGGGTTGGAGACCCAAGAAGTGTACGTAATGGGTTAAATGAACCTGGTAGCATGCAATTTGTCAATTTCATCTTTGATAGCCACAAATTTGGATGGGTGNGGGGGGCATTGATTTTGGCAAACATGGGCGATATCCAAATCTATGTCGATTCGATGTTCGACTATAGAAGGATCAAGTCCAAGCATATCCGTATATGACCAGGAAAAAATATCCTGATATTCCTGAAAGAGAGATTTGTAAGCAATGATTTCTTCAGGGGAGCATGCGACGCCAATGGTGATCTCTTCTATGATTCCTGGTTTAATGGAAATGTCAATTTTGATTGTGGAGGAGATGTTGGCCATGTTTCCTTATTCAAAAGCATTGGGCGAAGGAATAGGGTTTTTGAACTAGTCAATATTCCCCGAAGGAATAAAATACTTGGTTTCAATTGCGCACAGGGGGGCTTGGTCAGGAAGGTGAAATACCTCTTGTGAGAGGAAAAGTGCTCGATGATGGAGTTCATTCCATGGGAAAATGGGGTATTTAGTTCCTCCAAGATATCTTCATCTCATTGGAAAATGTGAGAATACAGGGGATCTTGGGAGATGGCAAGGGGAACCGTCAATGGGTAAGAGTTATTGTCCTCAAGAAATGAGGATGTAGAAGGAATATCGTGTACGGGGTGTGATGGATGGCTTGAAATAAACCAAATTTCAAGACACTATGGATGATACACAGTGATGGGAGGAAAGATATAGTATGGGAGGCTTGTCATAGAATTGGGAGGATTTGGGGGAATATCCTCCAACTATCGAAATGTGAACCATGGAGGGATGGGGATTAACTCAGGTTCAGGGGAGGTGAGAATGACAATATCTGAGGATTGTATGAGGGGATTATGCTATGTCACGATTGGTGGGGGGTTCATATGAGGTTGGATAGGGGTTGAGTGATGACATCAGTATTCAACAATCAAAGGACACTGGTACGTGAAATGAGCAAGTGATTCACAGAAAGCGCAATGACATCTCATTCGCTTTAGGACTAGAGAATAAATATAATGAATGCTAGTAACGTGAACATCAATAGGGAGTGCCTAAGAGGGCTCAGGAAGATATGTGTGGCGTACGATGACTAATTTTTGGCAGAATTGAGGTAGAGCTAGGCATTGATGAGTGTAATGGCCATATTCTGAGCATATGACACAAGCAAAATTGGTTCGTAACCCTTTCTTGGGTGTGGTTGAGGAATCTGTAGTAGTAGCGGAGGTACTTGGTGGAGTGGTAAGCAATGGGTTTTCTTTGGGGAGCTGGATAAGATTGTGTAACTTGTGAAGAGTAGGAAATTAGTGAGTGGGGTGTCATTCTCTTTCACATAGGGCACAAGGAGGTTGAGATCAGGGAGGGAGTGGAGCTATGGGCTCATTCTTCCTTCTTCTAGCCTAGTGGTCATGGTGTTTCTACTGCTTGGGGGTGAGGGTGGTGTGGTAGAATCTTGTACTATGATATGCATCGATAATATCTCTGTTTGAGGAGGGAGATATGGAGGAGGAACCATAGTGAGTGGATGGAGATACCATACATGGATGGCAAGAACCATGTTGGTAAGGGTGAGGGTAGTATCTACCTAGAAATATTGGACTCTAGGTGGGGGGTAGAAAAAAAGGATTTGGGTAATGGCTTTGGGGACTGTCTCCCAAACTGGTATTTTCCCTTGGAAAGGGGGGAAATCCAGGACAGGTGGTTCAGTGGTGTTTTCAGGGAATTCCTGAGATAGTAGTTCACCGACTGGTGGAACGTTGATGTGGGGAGGGGAATCAGTGGGAGGATTATTTTCTCCAATATCTATTCTGACACAGGAAACTATACACACTTGTGCTGAAATAAATGAGTTTTGGAGAGGTGGTGGTCCATAATAAGTTCCTAACAAGGATTGGTCTTTGAATATTCCGGGAAAAATGTCGATGACTGGAAAAGAATATGAGATAGCACAGACAAGAGGGATGATGTTATCAATGTTGGTGGAATGATTAGGCTCGTAATGTGTAAGTTTGTCGATGGTGAAGAGTTTTTCGTTATGGGGGAACATCATCGTAGGAAAAATAGAAGAGGCTACTACCTTCATAAAATACATGTAGCTACACCCGAACAAGATATTGTAATCAAGTTGGGCGTCGATAATTTCAATATCTATCAGGATCATATTTCCCCCAAGTTATACAGGGATGTTTTGGAAGAGACCTTCAGGGGATGATGGTCAACCTTCATAAGCTCTTAGGGTGATGGAAGATGGTACTATCTCATGTGAGCCGATTTTCTACCATACTACTTTGGACATGATGCATGTGGATGCACCTTCATCGATGATGCACCGATGAATTGTGATGTTCCATATCTTAACTAGAATCTGAAAAGCTACCAAAGCAGGGAGGCATGGTTCTCCAATATCTAAATCAAAGGTGATGATCCAAGTATCAGCTGGGTCGACTTCCCTCAAGTCGAAAAGCAAGGATTTATGTTGTGATGGATAGGTTTGGAAGACCTCCAACACAGACATGGATGCAGAGGATTTTGATAAATAATCAAACAAACTATAGTTATGGGAGACCCTAGAATGAGGGTTATGTACATTCCATTGTAAAGGTATGCCAGGTATACAAGGATTGGGTTCAGTGTTAGGGTGTGGGATAATCAATGGTTGTCTTGTTGTATCTAGAGTTTCTTCTAAGGTGGTTGGGGTAGCATGAGGAGGCATGCCATATGCATGGCTATGTGTTTATAGAATAATCTCTTCTTCATTGGTATGAATGATATTGTGATCGACTGGATTTCCAGGTTGATTGGGACCTGAGTTTTGATATTTCCCCATTGGTGGTGGGGTAGAGTTGATATCTTGTTGGGTATTCATCAAACCTTGGTTTGGAATAGGTTTTTTAAAATCATCCAGAGGTGGTGGTTTCAAATAATGTTGTGGGGTCAGCTAAGGGGCAGGTGGTGCCGGAGGGTGTTGAGTGTTCATGGATTATTTCATCCATTTTTAATCGGAATTTTTGGGGTAGTGTTGAGTATAAAGTCCATAATCACCACATCGAGCACAAGGGAAGTTAGTTCTAAGGTTATTGTTCTTCCCTTTTCATGGTTGAGTGTTACTGTTTCCCCCTTGGGGGTTTTGGTTTCCTTGATTCTGGTTCCCCCCATTCGGATGGTTTTGTTGGGGGTTATTTCCTCATGGTCCTGGGTTGTTATTGTTTCAATTTTTTCCTTTCTTCTTGGAATTTTTTGGCTAATGAGCCAGATTTTCTATATTAAACTATTCAAAAGCATGAACCTGTTGAATGGGAGAAGGTTGAATAAAGATAACACCAGCATGTGGTTGTCCTGGTGGGGGAGAAATTGGTTGGGGAGGACTAGGGAATGGAAAATATGGGTTGTTTTGTGGAGACGATCCATATTTCATATAGGAAGTGGAATTACTTCCACTATTGTTAGGGTCATAGATGGGGGTTGGGGGTGGACTCGTACTTGATTGAGAAACCATATGTATCAGGGGTAGCGGTGGGGGTCCCCCCAATGGCAGAGGGGGGACAATAGGATATGATTGTTGGTGAGTGGGAGGAGGGTAATAAGACATCCCTCCATATGGTTGAGGGTAATGATTTTCACCATAAGTGGGTGATGGGTGGTTTTAAGGGTTGATATGTGTCATAGAACCAATCATCCCACCTGTTGCGTGAGAAACCCTAGGTTTGTCCCTACCAAATGGTAGGGGTCTGGGTGCATCATGCAATACTATGTACAAATAACTTGATTGGGCATATATGAGGTCAAATTGTTGGGCCTTGTGTTGACGGGCGAAACAGTCCGTCCGTCAACTGGGAGAGTGGAACCGGTTCGGGGTTGTCTAAATAACCCAAGCCGTTTGGTATGGACCACCCTGATGAGTTTAACGGCTCCGTTGGCCGCTCTGAGGTCTCGTAAGGAAACCAAAGAGAGAGTGATCTGAGCTAAATAATCTAAACTAAGGAAACTAGAAAC
>ML790925.1:214553-246396 GCA_009831015.1 Picea engelmannii | reverse complement strand
AGAGAAATCTAGCTTGGAGGTTGGTCAAGGGCTAGGAAGTGCCCTAAAAGGCCCCTTGTTCACATTATGAACCAGTTACATCTTGCCATGAATGGACACTATAAATATGTGCCATGGGTGTGCTATAAATATAATAACTTCAAGGTATTGTTATGTTGCAAGAATTCTTGTTGGAGAATCCTCTTTTCTCTTTGAATCATTCAAGCACTATAGCAAGGGCTATTCCACTCACCTCTTGAGAGGATTGGCATTGTATTTCTTCACCATTGTTACTTGTCATTGCATGAAGAGAAGAGATCTATGTTAGGGAAATTAAGAGCCCTCATAAGGAGGAAGATGGGATTCATAAGTCTCTGCCTTTCTCTACGGTTCTAGCCTATCAATACATTGATCCATTGGTAGCTATATGATTGTCATTTTCATTTTTTATGGTTCTAGTTATTGCAAGTTTTTCTAACCTTTGTTTCCTTTTACTTTTGTTTTTATTTGCTTGTTTCATGTGTATTTGGTTATCTAATCAACTCATAACCCTCTGTCTTGTTTAGCTGACTTAAATAGGAAAGTAAGTGATGCGTTTTTTCTCACCCGTGTGGCAAAACCAACACAATCGTTGTGTGTGAGTCTTTCATGCTTCTTTATTAATTAAATGTTATAAGAACTCAAAATCAATTCTGAAGTGCATTTTTGAAGTAGTGTGGCCAGCTTGTGGGTGGATGGGTATGTTATAGGACCCTCCATCCTTTCCTTGTTTAGCTAGAACCAAACTTTTTCTCCCACATTGAATTCTTTCTTAGTTCTATGTTGATCATGTTAGGCCTTCCCCTTTTCCCAAGACTTATTCAATGTCTTATATACTTGCAAATTGATCTACCTAATATTTTCAATAAATTTATCCACTTCCAACGCTTCTCATATGATGTCCTCCCCAATTCCTCCTTATTGTCCCTATAAAACATCTAAGGGAGAAGGAAAAAAATACCCAAAGCAAGTTTCAAAATGGGACTTACCTATAGAAGTGTGGACCACTCTGTTACAAAAGTATTGAATATATATTGTATTTTTGTCCCAGGTCTTTGGATGCTTTTTATTGTAACCCATCAAAATTTAAACTAATTTCATATTAACTACTTGTGTCTTCCCATATGTATATGGATGAAAAATTTGATATCTCTTCAAATTGGTTTCCATATTTTCCCAAAGTGTAGTCCAAAAGGAACTAATAAATATGTTATCCCTATATGATATGAAGCTCCTTGGCATCCCAAAGCGCACCTATAACTATTCAAAAAAAAAAAATGGTGTTTCTTATCCTTTGATAGTCTTCTTACAAAGAATTATAATGGTCATATTGTTGAACCTATAAACTACCACAAATAGATATTCATGTCACTTCCTAGTTGTTGTAAAATCACCCACAAAATCCATGGAAATGTTTTCCCAAGGTCAAGTGCGTATAGGTAAGGGATGGTATAGACCTTATTTTCTATTGTTGGGTTTTCTAATACAACAAAGTATGCATCCTGTAATATATTGAGCTACAAATTCTTTCATTTTAGTCCAATACACAAACCTTTGTAACTTGGAAAATGTCTTCCCAACACCAAAATGTCCTACAACCATGGAGGTTTGAGCTTTTGTGATAATCTACAACATTTCACCTTTATGAAGTCAAATCTTGTCTAGCTTGTAGATAAACCCATTTTGGAGATGATATTCATCCTTACCGTCACCTTATTCAAAACAAAATTGGCCTTGTAGATGTTGAAACACCTCTTTAAAGTCATCATCTTCTGTGTATTCATGTTTGTATGCATCATGAGTAAAATAATACATGTGCATAAGAGTTCAAATGCTATAATACTATATGTGGGTGGACTTGAAAGAATGTCTACAAACTTATTAGTGCTTCCCTTCTTATATTTGATGACTAGATGAAACTAAAAAAAAAACTCCATCCACCTCTAATGTCTAGTTTGTTGAATCTTACTCTAGGCCTGCAAATACTACAGTGGCTAGTGATTAGTGTGGATAATGGATTTTTTTCCCATTATATAGTGCTTACACTTAGTAACATCTTGAACCAGGGCATATATTTCCTTATCATACATAGGTATCTTAGGAATCCTCCATGAAACTTTTCATAATGATAGCATATTGGCTTACCTCCTCGTACCAAGACTTCTCCCATAACATATCTACTTTCATCTTTCTCCACTTAAAAATATTTTTGCAAAATTGGCAATGAAAGAAATGGTACTTGAATAATCATTTATTTCAACTCATTGAAATATTTCTCTTGATTCTTTTCCCATTGGAAACTCCTACAACTAGTTGTTATGGCATGGAATGGTGTAGCTACCACTAAAAAGGATTCTATGAAATTTCATAGGTATTATGCTTCCCCAACAAATATCCTAACTTCATTAAAATTAGTATGAATTGGATACTTAAGTAAACCTCCATATTCACATGATCTATATTTATTTCTCCTCCACCAATTAAGAACCCCAAATACACCAATGACTACTAAGAAAACTCACATTTATTAAGGTTAGCGAAAAACTAATGTTTTTTCATAGTTGCTAGAAACTACATGACATCTGAGATATTATCTTCCTAGGTAGAGCTATAAACTAATATGTCATCTAAATAAACTATTACAAATTAATCTACATAATTATGGGAGACATCATTCATAAATCACATAAATGTAGTTGGTTCATTACATAAACCAAAAGGTATTACTAGCCATCCATACAGACCTTGCCTTGTCTTGAAGTGATTTTTCCAAGTATCTTATTCTTTAACTCGTACCTAGTGGTATCCCAATTTTTTTCCATCTTGGTGAAGTACTTGGAATGTTACAATTGATCTAACAAATCATTGATCCTTTGGAGAGGGTACCAACTCTTGAGGGTGATCTTTTTGACATTTTTGTAGTCGATACACATTCACCGGGTCCTCCAACTCCTATATTTCTTGGATATTATGATGATAGGTGACCCACAAGGTGAGGTGCATAGTCAAATTACTCCTTAACTCTAGAATCTATTGCAACTATTTCTTCACATCATTTGCTTCTAGGATAGACTATATATATACCCCAATATTTGGTAATGGGGATTCAAGCAATAATTGTATCTCATGATTGAATTCCCTCTTAGGTGGTAACCATTTAGGCTCTTGGAACACTCCTATATATGTTGGAAAAACTCTTCCAATTTTTTTTTATAATCTTTGGTACATCCATATAGGGATGTGTTTACTCTTACTGATTCGTCCCCTAGCTAATCCTCTCTGAATAAAATTAATACAAATTTTATACTAGAACTAATCAAATTTTTGTCTTGGTTAGAACTTACCAAAGAGATATTTGATTTTCATTTGTGCATTTGTGATGAAGGACTTCCCATCCTTGATCAAGCAATATTTTTTTTTATTTCCTCATGAAGATTTCATCCCTCTTATACATGTAGGGGCTTCCAAACATTGTACCACACACATCAAGGGTTACTACATCTACCTCCACTTCATTGATAAATTGTACACTTATAGGAAATTTGATCTTACACTTTTTAGTGACTTTGATATCTACATCCTTATTCACCCATCCGAATAGATATGGGCCCAGATGATCATGAAATTCCAACCCAATATTTTTGGCCAGATCGTTCTCTATGAAGTTTGCCTATGAATCGAAATGGAATATAGCATCCACTTTGGTATTTTTTACCTATATCTCAATGTGGAGTAGTTTAGTCATTTCATTATATTCCTTTTGATGAATTCTACTCAGATTAACCTCCTTATACACTAAGGTGTATACAATATATCATCCACATCCAAGCTACTCTCTATCAGGTTGCTTGAATCTATGCCTAGTAGGTTATTCTTCTTATCATCCTTCTTATGATTCTTTGGATTCAGCTTTGGATAAGACTTCCAACACTTGTATTTGGTGTGATCATTGATATTACAATGGTTGGAGTGGTTGTTTGGATCCTTGCATTGATGCGTAGTGGTTTCCATTTTCTGGTCTTTTCCTTTCCACTTCTTCTTCCCCTCCTTGGAAGCATCTTGGTGGTATTTCCATTCTTATGGATTATGTCATCCAAGTAATGTTCTTGCACACATGACTCATAAACAATCCTAGGTTTGAAGAGAATCAGTTTCTTTTGTGTATGGCTATGTAGACCCCCAAAATACTTTTGGGGTACGTTTGGATTCTTGGGAGATATACCTAGCATAATCTCCATTTTGTTGAACTTAATGGTGTAATCTTTCACACGTTTCCCTTGCCTCTGCCTGAAGTGATGAAAATTGATGCATTGGTCCTCTGCATACCAGATATAGTTTAAATGGGACATGATGATGGTTATAAGCACCTCCCACTTATTTATTGGTGGATCAAACTCTAGCGTAAGTGTATCAGTGTAGTTTTCCCACTAGGTTAGTGCATGACCCTCTCATTTTAGTCAAGTAAATGAAATCTTATACTCTCCATCTATATTATGAAGACTAAAATACACTTCTATATGTTGAAACCAATGATTAAACTTAACAACATCAATATCACCTTGATAGGGTTTTATTTCCACTTGCACTTCCATTTTAAATATAGGTTGTGAAGGAGTGATGGAACTAGAGCTTGGCTTCTCTTTCCTAGGCTCTTTCTTCAACTCCTTTTCTGAGTCTTCACTATCTCTCGATATCTCAACCAATCCATCTTCTTATTTAGATCCACCAAACTCCTTTAAATTTCACAACTTTTTTTCCAAAGCTACAATTATGAGCACCATGTTGTGAGAGATATCATCAACTTGTTCTTCCAACCTCGTAAATCTGTCTTTTATTGCATATCAAGGGTTGTTATGAATAGACTGATTTTCCATGGTGAGGGTTTTGTGAATTACTTCTTAAGAAAACTCCTAGATACTACAAATTTTTAGGGACCTAACATCCCTAACCCCTCATGTAGGTAGAATAATATATTTTCCACGTGATAAAGGACAACATTAGTTAATAAGGCCTAGTTAATAAATGTGAACAAGTAAATGTAAGAATACCTAATATAAGCTTTCTATTCTAGAAATATCTTCCTCTAGAATGTTATTTAGAATATATAATTAGTATAAATGAGAGTAGGAGGCATGCAGAATATTTTTCTTGAGAATTGTTGTAATAGAATGTTTCTCTACTAGAGATTGCCCCCTCGAAGAGGAAAGTGAACATCGCTTCATGTCAATAAAGGTGTTATTTTTTCTTGTGATTCTCTACATTTTATTACTATGTTGATATTTTTTTGCAGTATTACCCTTTTCTTCTTAATATAATAGGTTTGGTACCTAACAAGTGGTATCGTATCACTTTCCTCTACTAAAACTATGGGAATTTGTTTTAGGGTAGAGACGTGTATTGTCAACGTCTTTAAAGCATAGAGATCTATCGCTTAGTGGGTAAAACTACGGTGGGGAAGACTACATGTAGTAAATATAGATGGTTTCATGAGTTTTCCTAGAAACAAACCTTTCACTTTGTTGGACACCAATGTAACCCCTATTGGTACTCCTCAAGTAGTACCACATCAGACATATTCTATACACGACCATCACTCCCACGTACTAGCAGGTATATCGAGAGTCCCCTAGGTCTTATAAAACCATCTCTAGATCAGTCGATTAACCTCTTGGATGTTATAGTGACACCGAGAATAAAAATCGGGGAGATACTCTCTAGTACTTGGGTAATTGGGTAGTACGATTAAGGGTACGGTTGAGACTCCTTAGTTGGTGCCCTGAGATATTGGGTCGAGTACTATTGTTCGACCCTGCACGTATATCAAAGAGCTATAGTATAGGGACAACCCTTGTCTATAGGAACCCTACCCTTGTATGTAGGAACCCTGAAAACCCTAACCCTCAAGAAAGGAATAGAACAAAAAGGGAACAAAAGAGATATATCACCGTGTAACCCTGCCTCCTATTTTCTAGTTGTGACATTCCTACAACAAATTATTTCATTTTAGCATTATGGTAAAATTGTCACTACAGTATTCTTTGGGATGGATTATAAGATTGTAGAAGTAAAAAAAAGGTATAGTGGTCCTATTGACACCCTTATTTGGGACCTATCCTATTGGATTTATCTCGTTTCCCTGATTGTTGTGGTACCTATCACTTCTAAGAAAAATATTTGTTTCCATGGACCCTCCACCCTTCCCAACACCATTATTTGACATTGATTCCATTGCATTCCTCTTTTCACCCTCATCACTATCATATATATCACTTCTCTGCCTTTTTTCCATGGATCCACTTCCCCTCCCTAGCACCCCTCATTCCCAAATGGACACCACCTACAAACATGAACACCTTCACCTACAATATGAATCGAAATAGCACTTAGAGAACATCCATAGAGTGACTTCTAAAATTTCTTCCACCGATTCCAAATTGGAAATCTTTGAGGCCAAAGTTATAGGAAAATTTGCAAAACTTGAGGGTGAATTGGCCTCCCTTGACACTACTCTCAACCAATGGTTAAAATAGTCCCATGGTTCTCCCTCCTCTAAACAACCTTCACACTATTAAGGTGATGACTTTTCCCATAATACGACCTTTCATTCCAACTCCCTTCATCATGAACCTCATCTTCCCAGACTTTAGGTGAACAAATTTGATGGCTCATATCCCACAAGATGGGTCACTCAAATGGAACATTATTTATCCTTGTACAACATTACTAATGAGTTGTCCAAAATTTGTTATGGTGTCCTCTATATAGATCCTGAACACTATAAATGGTGGCATTAATGGCATAGAAAGACATGCCAAGGTTATATTTCTTGGACACAATTTGTTGCAGAGATTTATGAATTCCTTGACACTGACACGCACTATCCAGGATGTTTGACCAAGTTGCAAAATCTATAAAAATAGATTCTTTTCTATATTCCTTTGAGCACTTGGATTTTTGAATGGAGGGCATGTCAAATTCCTTCTTCTCGGAATTCTTTATCAGTGACCTCAAGGATGAAATTTTCACCCAGATCCTAATGGCTTGCCCTAAAACTTGGTTGGAAGCTACTTAATGATCCAAGGAATCCCAACAGATTGTCTCCACCTAGAATTGAAAAAAATCCTTTATTCCTCACACTTGACACACCAATCCTACCCCTCCTTCCACTCTTCTCAATATTCATAAATTAACTTGGGCATAAATGGTTGAATTCCAACTCAAGGGTATTTTCTATGATTATGATGAAAAATATTTTATGGGGCACAAGTGTAAGGAATAAAAACTTTTATGGCCATTTCAAAGGATGTTTCTGATGAGTAGGATGAATTTTCCCCAATGGAAGACCTACCCCCAATCAATGCTCCTACTCCACCCTCTAATCCACCAGAAATTGAACCATTGATTTCAGTGCATGCCCTTACTGGCCTCTCTACTCCCCAAACCCTAAATATCATTGGCTACATTAAGAACGAGAAGGTCATCGTCCTCATTTATAGTGGCAAAACCAATAATGTTATTCATCATCCCATTTTCTAGAAAATCAATTTCTATATCCATTTTGTCAACAATTTTCAAATAATGATTTGCAATTTTGGTTCCATAAAATTTTGTATGCGTTGTGAAAATGTGTTCCTACAAATTGGTTAGTACCACCTAATATATCATATGTTTTCTATCGACATGGGTGGTTGTGACATTATGATCAATGTTGAATGGTTACGCACTCTGGGACCCATCCACATGTATTTTAAGAAATTAACCATACAATTCCAAAAGGAGGGACAATAGTATAAGTTCCAAGGCATCACAATAGGATCCCTTGAGATCATCAGTATTCATCAAATGGAAAAAGTCAAAAAAAGGTCATTTGGGAATTATTTCCCAACTCCATTCCATTCAAGCAGTCGAGACACCCTCTGTGCATCCTAACCTCCAATCTGTCCTCTCCAAACACCAAGACATTTTTTCCACTCCCCATGGAATTCCCCCTTCCAGTGGTGTTCATGATCATTCCATTACTGTAGTGATAGGAAGCCTCCCTCCCAATGTTCTCCCTTATCGTCATCCATTTTCCCAGAAAAATGAAATTGAGAAAATTGTTCAATAGTTTCTTGAAGCAGGTGTTATCCATCCTAGTACTAGACCCTATTCCTCTCCTATGGTCGTGATACTTGAGAAAGAAGTCACTTGGTGCATGTGCCCCAAATTTCAAACCCTTTTTTGTTCCTGATATTTATTCTAGGCTCACAGAATAAAGTCAAGCATCCAAAGATTTAAGAGAATTGTTTTTGTAATTATTTTCTACCTTCAGTTTTAACATGAAACTTCAAATGAATTTTAATGATTAGAAAACATAGAGGCAATATCTCTTTCTTTGATTCTTTTATAAATATTGATCATATGAAAAGTAGAATTGATTAACAAAGACTGTCAAAAAAATGTAAGGTATCCAATGCTGATAAATCTTACCTTATCCGCAATAGAAGAATTATGAATAAAGAGTTCTTTGATAGATGATTTAAAATGAGGAAACTTACACAGATACAGGTCTTGTTTTACTCACAGTAATAATAGAGGAAAATTTGTAACTGAAAAAATATCCAATGTATGGACCACAATAGACGTGTTACTAAATTGTAGTCTTTCAATCTTCAAGAACCAGAGAAAGAAGAAAATAAGATTATGAAATGGTGATACATAGAAAACACATAACTCAAGGAAATGAGATGTAGAATATTTTTCTTCTCTTTCTATTTGGTATTTAGAAATTTCTCTTTTACATTCAGCAAGAAGAAGCCTGGAATATATCTTTGATCCATTTATTTATACAAAAATGTCTTAACCAAAAGTAGTTAGAAATTCCACATTATTTGTTCTCAAAATAGAATGCAATCAAAACTAAAAGATACAATGAAGATATTTTTAGATTTGTTTTATTTTGCTCACTGGCAATTTAATCGCCCTCTATTTGCTTGTGGATGTACTTGGTTTTTTCTGATCCTTGAATTGTGCATTTAGTTCCATTAATAAAACAATGAACTTGGAAGGTTTGACATTTTCAGTTAACTCAAATGAGAAAGCCTTTTTCTTCACCAATGGTAATATTTCTTGAATTTTAACAATTACCTGTTGTGTGATCTGATGTTGTAAGCTCGGTTTCACTAGAAGATCATTTACCATTGGTAAATCAACATGATTTACCTGTTGGATATCATTTTTCACATTCTATCTACTTTTCTTTAGACTCTCTTTTCTCTTTTCAATCTCAATTTGTCCAAGTGTATCATGAATACCACTGACATCAATCTCTATCATTTCCATATCTACTATTTAAAGAGAATTAAGACAAACCTCTTTTGCCTCTCTGGATAGCTTCTTACTTTCTTCACGATTAGTTTCCTAGAATTTTAAATCCATTTCTCCCTTTATCTACTCAAAATGTGAAAAAGGAGCAATCCTGGGTACATTTAGTTTTTGTCTCCATATTATAAATTCTTGGAATATGAACCTAGCCATATAGGCTTCCCTCTCCTTTTCATAAATATTCTTCAAGGAATTATTGATCACTTGATAATTTATTTGGATAAAATCTATATTTGCATACAGATCTTGTTGGACAATTTTAAGTTTTTCATTTACTTTTGATGCTTTCTTCTTGAATGAAAAAATATTCATTCATGTGCTCTCGAATAAGTTTATTCAGGTCTGCAACTGCTCTATTAACCTATCTTGCTGGGAAATCATGTTATTACTCAAGTGTTGATTTTGAACACTTAATTATAATTTATCCTCTAACTTCCTAATCTATTGCTCAAAACCCTGAATGATTTTATCAATATCAAAATTTATTTTATCTCTGGCATCACTTCCATATGTTGCATATCATTATAAAATTGTCCAATCAGAAGATTCTTCTGTTCCAGTTTTTTTGTGAGATTATCCACTAACCACTGGTTGGAAGTTCCAAAGGCTCCCAATGTGTTTGCCACTTCTTTTGCAAATTCAGGGTCAATCTGTCCCTATCCATCATATATCATTTTATTATTTTTGGTAGTTACTCCCTCCCTATGTCGATATTCCCTTCTAATGATAACCTTCCTTTTCTTGTTGAAAAATAAATTTTATGAATGCATATCTTCAAGTTCAATAGGTGTCAGGTCATTTATATTGATGACCTCTTAACCAAGTAACTAAGAAATTGTTGCTAAATGAGTTAATGATGGTAAGGAAGAAATAAGTGTAGTAGATCCTTCTTGATTTGTGGTGTTTTTCACTAGAATTTCAATGTTTGGAAATGACAGAGGAAAATTGTGCCCCTATTTCATAAAATCTTCAAATGATGCTAACAATTCTTTCTCATTTTTTCCTAGTGTGGATATTCCTATAACTATTTCATTTTTATAAAATGTATTTTCATACTTTTCCACTTCCATAGCTTTGTCTTCAGGTAATTTATGTTTCTTTGGATCTGTTGATTCTATCACCTATGAAGTTGGGTTAAGTATTTGTTCTCCTTGCAAGAATTTGGGTAGACTGTTTCTTCTATGCTTCTGAAAGCTGAGGAAACCTTACTATTGATCTTGAGGAAAATTTTAAAATCTGACTACAACTTCATCATAAGATCTTACTCCTCTGAAAACTTCATCATAGGGTGAATCTTCATGGATGTATCTTTTCATATTGAGTTGAGATAAATGATTTTGAACCACCCTATGTGGATCATGCCTTTTGTACTCAATGTAAACCAATTTAATATCTTCTAAGTCAAAAGCCTCCACCTTAGCATGTCCAAAATCAGGTAATGAAAATACACCAACCTGTATAGGAAAAGTTGGCCAAACCCTTTTCTATGTCACCTTCATTTCTTTGGTAATTACTCCTAAGACTGTCTGATATGCTACTTCTCTACAAACAAAATTGTCTAGAAAGAATCTGGGAAGAGCATTAGGAGATACAAAGAAACCAAACACTCTGATGTAGAAGAATCTTTCCTCCATATACCAATCTACAATGGCACCTAAATATCCAATGATTTTTTTTTCTGAAATACTTGGGGGAGGGTGACCATAGATAGCTTCATGAGTCAGAATGACCACGTTATGACAAATTTCATAAAACAAATCCTTTGAACTTTCCTCCCATAACTTATCATGATAAAAATGTATGGGCTTGATGATAGTTGGAGTCCAACTCCAATTCATAAGAGGAAATGAGGTCATCAAACAAATTGCATCCATAATATACGCAGACATGTAGAAAGGATCATTTTCTCCTTTTGATTTATGATTTTTCTAATCCCCAATTTTCTTGGCTAAGTTATCTGATAGAATTTTCCCCAATCAAAAGAAAATTCCTCAACAACTTCACGAATTATGGAAACCCATTCAATGGAAAACTGCACAGGTTTTTCTTTCCAAACATCCTACAGAGCATCATGGCAATGTACAAAATATGAGCATCACAAGAGGTTGTAGAGTACAAACCTTGGATATCAGTTTTGAACTTGTTTTGATTTCCCACCAGTGTTTTACTATATCATGCACAGTTCTGCTAGATTTTGTAAATTCCTCATCCTCAAACTTCATTATAAATGATGCATTGTAAGTATATTTTTGGTTAGGAGTTAATTTGTACATTACTTGAATGTCTTCAAGTCAAAAGAGACAATGATGATCTTCTAGTGATTGCAGATGGTTCTCGTTGGGATATCCATGTGTTCTAAGGCCCAACTTATCATATCGGTATATGGAATTAGTTTCGGCTGAGCAACAACTCTGTGTATTTCAGACTTATCCACATGCCTTATCTTAGCTGAAAATGTCTCATCCTCTTCTTCTGCTAAATCATCAAAACAGAGAGAAATTTCCTGCTCTAAAATGCCATAAACATGCTTCCAAGATTTAATGGCATCTTTCACTCGAGCAATAGTTTCTAAAAATATATCTGCATTTGGGTTTGATTCCTCAGTCGAAGAATCTTGTTCCTTTCTGGCTTTGTGTGGCGCCATGATTTTCAAAATTTGATGTTAACCCTTTTGTGAGAAGAAAACTTGTGATCTCAAAAATGTTGAATGTGAAAATTTTGGATGCTAATGGAAAAAAAAAATTGATATTTGAAATGCCTATTTTTTAAGGAAAATTGAATGTTTATATATCCTCGCATTAATCTATTGACAGAGTAATCATTCTGAAATCTGTCAAATTTATTATCTGGTGGTCGCAACACTTTTCCCAATATTTAACCCTAGTCAGTTGGATGTATTTTGAATGGTTATGACTACAATAAAGTACTTTGGTAGTTTGGCATTCATGAGTTTTGAATGCAATATAATAGATATCTTTCGAAGATCGAATCCACGGAGGGATTAATTAACCCTTAATTAATTTTTCGTTTTAATTGATCATGGTAAAAGGTCTCTTTTTAATTTTAAGTACTTCGGGACTCCAGGACTCTGGAGCTTCGAGAGTTCATGAATTTGTATCTGTGGTGAGTAGAGTTTCCCCAAAGTATGAATTTGTGGAGTGATTACTTAAAATTAATCATAGCTACTTAAACATGTTTAGTTTATTAATATTTAGTGTTTTATTATCATGATCACGGGTGCTTTGGTACTTCGAGGCTTCTATGATTTTTTTATTGATTTGTCTCCCGAAGGAAAATATCTTGGAGTGATGTGGCAGTGATGATGTCATTTTTTATGACATGTCATAAAAAGTGCATGACACGTGTCACCTAAAATTGTGCAAATCCTTTGACTAAAATTCCCAAAATGAGTGCCACATGTAAGCACAAATAAAAATTGGCAGGTGGCCTATGACTCATTTTGAGATCTATTTTAAAATACTTTCATGGGAACAAGTCTCTGGGACTCCGAAGCTTCACAACTTTGGGGGTTTTAGATCTTTAAACACCTTGAGTTTGAAACTCCCAAATCACGAAGTCACGAAGTGACTTTGTAGTTTTCTTTTGTTTAAAACTCACACAACTTTAGAACTCCAAAATCGTGAGAGTTGTCGATCCAGATGACTAAAAATTATTAATGGATGAAAAATGGATGCACCCTGTCAAGATATAACGATCATATCTTGTATTCTAAAAGGAACACAATTCTTAAGTTTTTCGTAATTTATTTTTAAAATATCAAAACAAAAAAGACTTCAAAGTTTATATTTTATTTGAAAACAAAACCAAGTGTTATAACATTGGCTCCATCTAGGTATTATGGCTCCCTGTGAGGCATGAAAGAACAATAGGCCAGGTGCCTTTATTGGGTAAATGGAGTCATTAATGTCTTTTATTAAAAAAAAATGTTTTATTGTTTTATTTGAAATTTAATCACATATAGAAAAACAAACATGAAAATATCTAAAAAAATCTTAAAGCACATTTGGTGATTGATTTCAAGTTGGCTAATTAGTGTTTTCCTTAAAATTGACTCCATAATTATTTAAGACAATCAAAGTAATTTTAACAAACAAATCAGATTTTAACCGACTCTTTTCACTCTTCAAGGTTATATGTATGTAAAACATGTTTATTTAAGGAATCCCATATGGTTTGGGATATAAGTATTATTGAAATAGAACTTGATAACATAGTATATTATATATATGTGTAAGAAAACCTTACAGATATCATAGATATTTCTTTGCTATCAACGAGCATGTTCAGTACCCTAGTGAAGTTATCTATATCTCCCTTAATTAAATTTACTTTCACCACTTCAAAAATGAGATTTCATTTAATCGAGATGAGGGCTATCAATTATATGAATTTCCTTTCATCATCTCTATTGGGACAAGATGGGGGTAATCAATTTGTGAATTTCCTTTCACCATTTGTCTTTGATTTTATTACTTTGAATTGGGGGAAATCAATTTGTATGTAAGATACAAGGGATGATATATGTTTAAGATATTTGATGAAAAAGAAGGTCTGTCTACAATTTTAAGAATACTCTGAGATTAGTTTTTCTTCCAATTCTAGGTATACCTTTGCCTATAGGTAAATTTTGGGAAATTTTATTCATTTTAGGGATAAACCTTGAGAAAATTGGTCATCCGAAATCTGATATTAGAGATAAATTTTCTAGGATTATCCTAGACATACTTTTTCAATTAAATTAAAGAAACATAAAAAAATTTTGCCCAAACTGTTTTGAAAATATGCTTCTAAGTTTATAGCATTAGGCTAATTTTGATGATTTCTACAAGGATTAATATGATTAGAAAGAAGAAAGAATAGTGTTTGTGGAAAGAAATAACTAGGGAGAGAGGGATAAATAATTATATCAAACATTCAAAACATATTCTATGAGAAACATAATATCATATGAGTTTCTGTGTCAGATGAGACTTTTGATTTTCTCTATCCCGCGATCACTTTCTAACCATTCTGGTTTTTTTATATTTATTAATTTATTTTCGTACCAGAGATGATCTTATACCCAATCATCATGATGTTTCATATTGTATGTTCCCCGCTTCTCCAATCTTTTCTTCAAATGATGACACTATCTTTGATTTGTGGGAAAATATCCCTCATATATATTTTAATCAGACTTTCATTTTTACTCAAGCAGTAAGAGAAAAGAGGAACTCTTACATGTTTTATTTTGAAGTTTTGGAAAAGGGATTATATTAGTTTATCACCTGATTTTAGAGAGTCCGAAGAAGGAAAAAATGAGTGTTCAACATGATGATTGTGAGTGTGTCGACTGTGCAATATTTACTCTCCAGGAAAAGGTTCGGGAGCAGTAAAAAAAACTGAAGATATTCAAACTTTGAATTTTCAACCTCATCAACGAATTCAATCTAGGGAATTGTGACATCGAGAAGAAATGGAGGCTGTAATGAGAGCAATGGGTCAAAACATAGATCATTTAAATTCTTATCTCTAATAGTTGACAATTGTTCACAGACGACGACCTTGAATGATCATTCCTGCAGAATAGATGAGTCTCCAGTATCTGCAGCATCATCTTTTATTTTTGAATAATATATTCTTCTAGAATATCATCCAAATGTTGTTGAAAAACCACGATCATTGGCTCTACATGAAAAAATGGACTTTCAAAAATTAGAGGATTATGTGGAAGTAAAAGAAGCAATACATAATGAAAATGAATTCCATATCAGTAGTCAGTAGTAATCTTCCATGTACTCCTTGTTTTTGTTTTTGAAACTGTGAAATTAAATCAGACTTTGAACAAAAAATTTCTAAACCTTTAGTTTTCAAAGGCTGTTATTATGTTTTGATGGTCTTATTTTCTGAAATTTTCAGCTATTTTTGTCAGAAGAAGTATTGTTTTATTGAATGAATTTTATTTTATTTTGCAAAGTAAAAGGTGATTTATCTTATGTAGAAAAATAATATTTTTTTTTTTTTTTTCTTAAAATAAAATTGCAAACATTATTTTCTTGAGAAAATTCACATAAATTTAGCATTGAAAAATACTTAAATAATTTTCTAAAAAAAAATGAAAATAAAAAAAATTGTCAATGTAAATCCAATCCGGTATATACAATGGAAACTAAAAAATAAATTACCGCATGAAATGTTTTAAAAACCACTCATTGATAGGGGCCTCAAGAATTTCTCCATTTAAATTTTCAAGAGAGAATGAATTTATCCCTTCAATTGTTGCAATTTTGAAAGGTCTGAACCAGAGATGGTCAAATTTTCCATGTTTCCCAACATCTTCTTTTTTGGCTTCCTACTTCAAGACTAAATCTCCAGGAAGAAACTCCCTATCTTTAGATTTCTTATCAAATATGGATTTCATATTTTCTTGGTATTTTTGGAGCTCATCATCCACTTCTCTTCTATTTTGATGGAGTTCAATTAGTTGATTTATTCTTCTTGTCGGATCATTTGGTTCTTCATTCACATCCTGTTAGAGTTTCATCATAGGAAGAGTGATCTTAATAGGAAGAATAAAATTTGTTCCATAAATAATTGTAAAGGAGACATGCCTATAGATTTCTTGGTGCCAATTTTGTTTTCCCATAAAGCATATTTTAAATGTATATGCCACACTTTCTTATTTTCTGTCAAAACTTTATTAATTATCATCATTAAACTTTTATTATACGGTTATGATATCCCATTTCCCTAAGGATAATAAGTTGTATAATGGGCCAAAATGATATTATACTTTTGACAAAAAAATATCATAGCAATAGATTTGAAATCTTGTGCATTATCTGTGACTATTTTCCTCAGACAACCAAATCTTGCAAGGATGTTCTCTTCCAAAAAAATTTTCACTACTAAATCTATAGCATTCCAAGTTGGAATAGATTCAACCCATTTGGTAAAATATCAGTAGCATTTAAAATCCATCTATGTTGGGAAATTGATTGTGGATGAATCTCTCCAATAGAGTCTAGGTCCCATTGTTGGAAAGGAGATTCATATTTGACAGGACCTAAAGGTAAGGTAGGAATATTTTTATTTCCAGCAAACAATTGGCATGACTTGCAAGCTCCGACCCTTGCATTTACATCAGTGAATAATTTTAGACAATAATAGCCTTCCCTTTAAATTTTATAAGTTGTTTCTTTCCATGCATGATTTCCTCCACATAATCCTTTATGAAACTCATCAATGACACCTTATGTTTCATATTTTGTACGACAACATAATAAGAAAACGAAAGGATCCTTCTAATATAACTTATTATTGACAATGCAATATTCAATTTCCTGTAATTTTAAGGTTCTGGCCTTCAAAGGAGTCACGTCGGTAGGACATTGAAGAGTAATAAGATATGAAACTATATTTTTGTACAAAGACGAGGAAGAAAATTTATCATCAATCTGAATTTTTGGCACTTGGTCATCAACTTCTTCTATTTATAGGAGAGAATTTTGAGACTCGAAATGATTTATTCCCAGAGCTCTGAAATTTGATTCAGCCAGTAATTTTTCCATACCTTGTCCTTTTACCAGTTTGGTTGGTTTGAAGTCTAAATCATATTCTTGAATTTTTTCCAACCATTTTCCCCTTCTTCCATCACTATCTAGCTGAATCAAGATATATTTGATTGTGTTAGTCGATACATAGGCGATTATATTTGAATGTAAAACATATGTCCGAAAATCTTTGGGTTCCTTTACCATAGCATAATCTTGCTTCTCTAGAATGTCATATTTTAACTCTGCATCTCTGAGGCTTTCACTAAAAAATGAAATATGCTGTTTAAATCCTTCTTAATTTTTCTGAAGGAGAATTGTTGCAATAGTATATTCAGATGCAAAGGAGAAGATTAAAAAATACTTTGTATAATTAGGACTTACTAGTATCAGTGCTTCTCCTATAGATTTCTGGACTCATTGGAAGGATTCCTTAGCTTTCATGGTCCATTTAACCTCATTATCCTTCTTCAACATATCTATGATCAATTTGATAATTTAAGCAAAATTGGGAATAAATATCCTCAAGAAATTAATTCTTCCTGAAAATGATTGAAGCTCTTTTTTATTTCTAGGAATATTGATTTGATCAACAACTTCAAATCTTTTTGGATCTAATTTTATTCCATATTTTGATACTGTTGAATAAATGGGCTAGTTTTCATTGATCTCAACCTTTGAAAAAAGTAGGGTAGTGGATTATGGTAGCACAATGGTTTGGGTAATGGAACCAAGTTTGTTTGATGGATAATGGTATGATTTTTGAGATATTTGCATGTAAGACTATTCCATATGGATAGTACATTTCATTCCATTTCTGATGCTATGTGTAATGTCACATAACTCCTCACGGTTAGAGAGTTATGGCCATGTGAATTTGGAGAACCCTCATGAGTCATCTAGAAGCCCCTAAAAGTCAAAGTGTTTGCAAAAGAAATTATTTAAATAATAAAGTTAATGAAGAACTCCCTAAAATAAGGCAAGTTGAATGCTACATGAAAGTATAAATAAGAGGTAAGGTTCTCTCATTTAATCACACTTGAACACATTGAATATCGTTTGTTGTGTAGGGCTTATTGCAAGTACTCATTGATACATATAAAGTTGAGAAAGTCTGAGGTAGTATGGAGGGTTGACGAAGAATGTCTCAGAATTACAACGAATACTAAAAAACTGTATTTGATGAGGAATATGAGGGCTAATAGTGTATTAGGGTGCATACATACTAAGGCATACGCGGGATGATAGTGTATTAGGGTGCATACATACGCAGGCTGGAAGTGTATTAGGGTGCGTACATGTTGGTAAATCCATGGAAACTCGTAAATATAAAGATGAAGAGGTTATAGATTCTGAGATCCAACTCCCAGGAAGGTCTACAGTGCTCATATACATCAGATCTATCCATTGGTTCAAAAGGTATGTCTTATTTCTATGAATAGTTGGATTTTGATGTATGCATGAGAAACAATTATGGATATTTGAGGATTCTCCCTAGAAAGACTAGTGGTTGCATGGGATATTCTTTATAATTTAGATCTACAGAAATATAGTGTTGGTATATTTATCATTGATACTTATTGTTGAGGCACATCTTCTATTTCTTGGAATATGGCTAAGGGTTTTTGTGGTATATGGTTGAGAGCTTGTATTGGTTGATGTATTAAGAGGCTGAATATCATAAAGGGTTTGAAGTCTAGATCATGTAAGGGTTATTATACTTATTCACGATTACACACACTTATGGAACATGACTAGAAATCAATATGTATGAGGATGCATGCACAGGGTATAGATACAGTCTGGATGTAGTGACAGGTTACATATCTATGTGAAAGAAATTACACAGAGTCATCATTTTTCAGAAGAAAGAAAACCCTAGTTTTCAGAAGGCATACACAGGTTTCATAACAATTTGGTTGCGTACATATGTAGGTTTCATACTAGATAGGAAGCATACATACGCGTGCTACAGCACTACAGGTCGCATACCTATTGTAGTTTTTTGATACATGTCTAGTTCAGGTACAAATTGATTACAAGGAAATTGTACAGGTTGGTTGAAATTCAATGGTATATCTCACAGTGATAGTGTGACAGTGATTCCATCATTCTACTTCTACTTCAGGGTGATTGGACAGGGTAAGGGCAGGTGGTTGTAGCCACCCTCCGGTTGTAGTCGGAGAACATAGGGGGTTGTAGCTAGAGAATTGGGTACTTGGAGCTTTCCTTAGGTAGTAGCTTGAGAAACTAGGGGGTTAGAGCCTCCTTCCAGCTACAGTTAGAAAACAAAGGAAGTTGGTGCTTCCAATGAATGTAATTCTTCAAGACATATAAGAAAAAACATTATGTGGTTTTCTCCCGCTTTGGGTTTCCACGTAAAAACAATGGTGTACTGTGTATGTGTGTGATTGATCATTTTTTCATTGTTTATTTACTCTGTAACTATTGGATGATAATGATACATTGATACAACACTTGCATTTTTGGTGAAAAAGGATTAAATTGCTCTATTACTGATTCACCTCCCCTCTTAGTAATCCAACAATTGGTATCAGAGTAGGTTCCTTCAGAAATCAGTTTAACCACTAAAGGATAGATCATGGAGAGAAACAACATGTATAAAAATGGAATACCACAGTTTGATGGACATAAGTATGCATTTTGGAGCATAAGGATGAAAACATATATACGGGCACATGGATTTGAAATTTGGAAATCAGTTGTAGATGGATACATAGCACCAACAGTTCCGTCGACAAATGAGAAAGGAATAAAAATCGATTAGAATAATTCCAAATCCACAAATGCACTTTTGAATGGTCTTGTAGAATCGTTATTCAAAAAAATTTCACACTATAAATCTGCTAAAGATATTTGGGAAAAACATCAAAATATCTATGAAGGAGATTCAAAAGTCAAAGAAGAAAAGATTCAAACTTACAGAGGTTAGTTCAAACAACTAAAGATGAAAGAAGATGAGAATATTGCAGCTTACGTTTTACAAGTCGATGAAATAGTAAATGCAAATCATGGGATTGGGAGAAGAAATCAAAGAATGAAAATTGTTCAAAAGGTACTAAGATCTCTTCCTATGAGATTTGACCCTAAGATATCAGCACTAGAATAAAGAGAATATCTAAAATCAATAAGCATGGATGAATTACATGGAATCTTCACAACATATGAAATGAGAACTAAACAGGAAAGTCCAGATATAAAAGAAACAACCTTCAAAGCATCCAAAAGGTCAAATCAAAAGGGAAAGAAAAAATAAAAAGAACATAGTAGCAGCAGTGATGTCTCGGATATGATGAAGAAGTGTCCAACTTTGTCAAAATATTGAACAATGGAACCAATGGAAGGTATAGGGGTAATCTTCCTTTGATTTGTTTTAATTGTGATGGTATTGGTCATTTCGCTAACAAATGTCCTCATAAGAAAAAGAGAAATGATGAACGTGACTCAAATAGAAAACAAACATATAAAGGAAAAATAACCACAAAGAAAGTTTTCAAGAAAATCTTATGCACCAAATAATACATCTCATCATCAGATGAAGATGAAGTCAGTGACAGTGAGACAGAAAGAGTTCTATTCATGCCAGTAGAAGACTCTCATAAAGAAGACTCTGAAGAAGAATATGAAGAGGCTGAAAAAGAATATGAAGAAGCCAAAGAATAATGTGAAGAGGCAGAAATTGACTACCGAGAAGAATTGTTGTGTGCCATAGAATTTATTATAAGAGAAAAGAAGAAAAACAAGAAACTATAAGTGGAACTAGACAAAAAAAAAGACACATAAGAACTAGAAAGAATGATCACAAATTTGAAGGTTCAAATAGAAGAAGATAAAATAATTGAAGAAGCATTCAAAGAACAACTAGAAGAAAAAGACAGGATCATTGAAAATTTGGAAGCAGAGATTGTCACATTAAGAAAGGATATTCAAAATAAAAATATGCAGAACATCTCAAAAGGTTTGGATGACATTATCAGCTGTCAAAAACCTCATCATGACAAGTCCAAACTTGGATACAATCAGACAAAAAGGGGATCAATCTCCAAAACAACAGAGCATGAAACATATCCAAAAAGATATGCAAAAATAATCAAAGGGGATAGGAATATCTACAAGGAATATTACAGGGACACTCCTCCACCTAGAAGATTCAAATTTTAGAATCAACAACCGACAGATAGGCCTCAGGAAGAAGAAGAATTCATAAGATTACCTCCTTTCACAAGATCTTCAACTCCCATGTATCAAACTATTTTTTTGTTTTATGTTATGCATGTAATAATTTTGGACATAAAAATGTGAATTGCAGAGCTAACAACAAGAACATAAACAACTTTGAAATTCATACACAAAAGGGTTATCCAAGAACGCCTAGTGAAACACAGAGGAGAATTTACAACACGTTTGAATATTTGAGCACTCAAGTGGAATGTTACAAATATAACAACTTTGGAAACATGGCCGAAAATTGCATAATAACATTCCCTCCTAAAGAACTGCAATAGAATAACAATAGTCACAGACAGGAACCTCAGAAAAGGACATGGATAAGAAAGAAAAATCAGTATAGTAATGAAGAATGCACACTCTCACTATAAGATAAGAATAAGAAATGCGGTTGGTATGTTGACAGTGGCTGTTCAAAACACATGACGGGTGATAGAGACAGGTTTCTTACATTAAGAAAGGAAAGAGATGGATCAGTCTCCTTCGAAAATGATGATTCAACTAAAATCATTGGAAAAGGCACAATAAGAATTGGGAACAAGAATAGCAAGGAAGAAAATGTTCTACTTGTGGAAGATATGAAACATAATCTTCTAAGTGTGAGTCAAATGTGTGACCAAGGTCATAAAGTTACTTTCGATTCATAAAAGTGTGAGATAGGAAAAGAAGGTTCAGTAAAATTGAGTGCAACAACTGCAAGAACTTCAAGAAACATGTATTAAGTGAAATTGGAAATGAAAAGTGTTGCCTAGGAAAGGAAGATGAAAGTTGGCTATGTAACAGAAGAATGGGTGACATACATTTTGATAACCTTGTCAAATTCATAAAAAAGGAAGCAGTTAGATAAATGCCTAGATCACGAAACCAACCAACACTTTATGCAAGCATTGTCAACAAAGAAAGCAAACAATGACTAGGTTCAAATCAAAGGAATATTCAACGACAAGACCACTGGAAATTTTGCATATTGATATAGTTGTACCAACTACAACAAAGGGTTTAAAAGGTGAGAAATACTTTATGTTATTAGTTTATGATTATACAAGAATGACTGCAGTTTTCTTTCTCAAGAATAAGTCAGAAGATTTTGAAAACTTCAAGGTCTACAAGGAAATGGTTGAAAATCAAATGGATTCAAAAATGAAATTCTTGAGATTTGATAATGCAGGAGAGTTCACTTCAAAGTAATTTATGGACTACTGCAACAGGCATGGAATAAAAGGGAAATTCTTTGTTGCTAGGACACCTCAACAAAATGGAGTTGTTGAAAGAAAGAACAGGACAGTATAGGAAATGGCTCGAACAATGCTAATGGATTCCAAATTGATAGATATATTTTGGACACAGGCAGTGCATATAACAGTTCACATTCAAAATAGATAAATTCTCAGAAACAACACTGAAAAAACTCCCTACGAGCTATGGAAAGGAAGACCAGCAAATGTGAAGCACTTCAGAGTTTTTGGAAGCAAATGCTACATCAAAAGAGAAGATGGAAGAATGGGAAAGTTTGAATCTCGTGTGTACAAAGGAGTACTTGTTGGTTACTCAAGTACACAGAAATAATATAAGTGTTACAACCTGATATTGAATAAATTTGTGGAAAGCATCAATGTAACAATTGATAAAACAGGTAGGCAAGAATTAAAGGAAGAAGAAAATGAATCAATGGAACAACTTGAAGAAGAAGAAGCAGAAGATGAAAAATAAGTAGAAGGGGAAGATTAAGAGGATTCAATAGAATAAGAAGAGCAAGTTCGTCAAGTTCCTCCAATGACACATAGAAGACGAGTACAGAAGAATCATCCTTCAGATCAGATTGTTGGAAACAAAGATGCGGGAGTTGAGACTAGAAGAAGGATCTATTCACCGGAACAAATGCACCTAACACTCTCATCTCTTATTGAACCAACCTGTTCTGAAGAGGCCAACAAGGATGAAATTTGGAATAAGGCCATGGATCAAGAATTGGATCAAATAGAGAAAAATGACACTTGGGAATTGGTTCCAAGACCAAAGGATTAGAATATGATCGACACAAAGTGGGTATACATGAATAAATTGAATGAAGATGGACATTTTACAAGGAACAAAGATAGATTGGTGTGTAAAGGATATGCATAGTGTTAGCGATCAAAATGCATTGGTATTTTGATCACTATTCTCATCATTCTAGATTTGATATATCATTTTCTTCAGTCTCTTGGCAAGTGTCATACTCCCTTTTCTTCATGAAAATTACCATTGATGGCTTTACCTGCATTCCAAATCAAAGTCAGTGATTATTTGAAACCATAGTTGATCAGTTCAAGAAATTTCTGCAACACCTATTTTCCCACGATGAACAAGGCCACCTAGAGATGAATTTCAATGCAACAGTTGAGATTCGGGAGGATTGGTGGTGCTTTTCCTTTTTATGTTTATATTCTTGTGGTGAGTGCACACTAAGTGATCAATGACCTAAGTATAAACCCAATCTATATCAATTTCCATGTAATACTCCAAAGACTAGAAGTCAAGAGTTAAAGGCTAACCAGCACACCATTCGTTGAGCCATCAATTGCCAAATCGATGATACAGTTGTCAAAGATGGTACAACTGTTCAATGGTGAATGCAACATTAGTTGTTCAAATATTGACACATTGAAATTATCTGGCTACGCAGAGGAGCCACAGAGGGAATTGCACCGAGTTGCAGGGTTTGAATTATCCACTGACAGATTGTAAAAATTAGAACAACGGACTAAGGACTCATTTGTTTCATCAAACACAGAGCGCTCAAATGATAGGTCAAAGTTATATGAAGAAGAAGCTCATGGGATGTCTCTCTCTCTTGACACAACTCATCAAAGAGCCTGGTTTTCAGTTTTCAACTGTTGAGGTGTCGAGGCAATAATGTTGAGAGCTTACAGGGTTTAAAAAAGTTTTCGCAGTTGTCAACATTGCGATGGTGTTGAGGAAAAATGGATTTTGAGCAATAGTAGTGGATCACAATTATTTTCTGGCATCGGTTACTGTTGCTTTAAATCATTCAGATATGTTTGAGCAAAATTGTTTTCGTTTGAGGATTTGTAATTTTGTGTGTTAGGAGACGCGTGAATCAAGAGTTTTCTTTTCTTCATATGGAACAATGTATGTATCTGAAGATGTATCTTTTATCATTGGCAGTGACTTCACTAATCTTTTCTTGAAATGGGTTTATCTATTTGGACGTTTCTTAGTTGAGCTCTCAAGTCAATACCCTCTGATTAGTGGTTTCTATAAACTTCTTTCCGTTTGTTATTTTGGCAAAATGGAATTAGCTTTGTCTATGAAAGCAATCGACGGTACAAAGGAGATTGAAAATCCGTCGGAAGGAGATACTAATTTTGGGGATATGATATCACAACAAGACCATGATTTGTGCAAGGATTTGTTCCATAAATATTTACAGGAAGTGCTCATCTCTAGCAGGCGCTACAAACTTGAGCTTATGGTTTCATGTTTGTGGCTTTGCTTGTTGGCTCCTCCTCCTATCATCAACATTGAATCCCTTGTGGGACCAATGATCAGTGCTATGAAAATTGGATTAAGGCATTGTCCTTTGGCAAATGTTGCAATGGATTCTCTTGAGACATGGCATCGACTTCATCCTAATAAACTTGAACCATGGCTTCAGCAAATAGTTCCATATTCCAATAGTTATTTGTTTCACTTTGAAAGGAAGTCTTCAAACAGATTATGTTTCAAAGATCCTTGATCTAGGTATTTGTGTAGACACCATAATTGGTAATGGCATGATAAGAGGAATTTTTGGTGAGCAGAGAAAAAGAGTAACGATTGGGGAAATAATTGTGTCTCCTATGAAAACTCTCTTCATAGATGAAATGTTAACTGGCTTGGACAACTTTATTACTTTTCAGATCGTGAAGTTCCTGAAACATGTTGTGCACATCGAGCAAGCCACAATAGTCATATCGCTTCTTCAGCTAGCACCTAAGACATTTGATCTCTTTGATGATATCATCATAATGTCAGAAGGACATCTACAGATAGCAACAAAGACATGAATACAACCACATGAAGACACTCAGCCAGATATGAATTTGCAGAAGAGTAGTCATCCATCAACTCCTGTACATAACCATGAACATTTTCAGCATCTTCCACCTACTGTTGTGATTCAGGAACACCATTTGCAGCTTCATAAACAACAACAACAGAGGTCACATCAGTTTGAACAATAGACACCAAAACGACATCAATGCATTTCACAATTGCAGCAACAGTCCAACTCACCAACTAATGTATCTTTGAAAATGCCTAGAGGATTTGTTCATAGAAGAAGAGAAAACGTTGCAACCAAACCCTTCCATAACAGTCATGTCTCCCTGCTATAATTGATAATATGCAGAATGTGATGATGAATTTAATGAACATAAGTTTTGAAATCCAAGACTCACTTGAGAGAAGCTATAGTATGCCTGATTAAATTGACGAGGATGAATTAATGGGTGAGCTAGATGCACTGGAAGCTGACATGGGCTCAGAGACTTAAACTGATAGAGGTTTCCATCCCTGCACAAAGAGGAGGAGAATCACCAAAAGGACCTTGAACCTTCAGCAAATTAGCAAGGTAATCAATTTTTACAATTTTGAAGTTTTGAACAAAGTTAATCTTTTGGTGGTTTAGGCGAACAGGACGACTGTTCATTAACCACCGAAAGCAGATCTTTTCGGTGGTTAATATGCCCAAAATTCCTCTATGTTAACCACCAAAACCTATAACTAGACAGAGGAAGCTAAATTTTGCATAGATTGAGGTTTTTCTGATCCAAATCATTTGAAAACACTCATAATGGATGGATGATGAATTATATATTCAGTTTCAAGACCCATTTTTTGTGCATAAGGACTAGAAGGGGTAGCCAAGTTGATTTTGGCACCTATTTTGGTGGAAACTGATTGGATTTTTGCACATCTCAACAAATTCAAATTGTATCTCTTGGAAGAGTCATCACTCAGCCTTGGAAGGCTATTCTGCACTGTACAATGACTCTACAGGATATGAAGACCATGTAATGTGGGATTGACCTCATTTTGAGGATCATTCCTTATCTTTTGCAAACTGGATTTTGACTTTCTATCTTTAGCATATCTGATCCATGATTTTAAGATCTCAAAACTATATTGTAAAACTATAAAGCTAAAGGTAGAAGATGAACTAGAGGTTTGATTTTGGTTTCTATATGTTGCTACTGTAAATGAGACTTATTCTTAATATATGAAAGATGGCAAGCTTCCTTCATCTATGTTTTCAAACCTTTCTTCTCTATTCTATGATATCTTATGAGTGAATGATTTCTTTATTGATGCTTATTCGATCTACATGTGACTTTCATCTCACTACTTGATTGATTAAGTTAAGAATCATAAATTATTGCCTTAGTTTCTAAACCCATTGTGCTTATTGTTTTATATGAGTATAATCTAGTTCAAGCAACTATCTTATGTTCTATTTGATTAATCCTTGTCTGATTATATTCTTAGAAGGCCTTGTAATATTTGATATTACTAGACAGTCTTAAAGATACAATCCATCCCTTAGACATTCATCTTGATCCAAACCCACATCAGTTATTGAGAAAATAGTTTCCAAAAAGATTGAGTTACCAGGCATCTCTAACTTACAACCTAGGAGAGTTTCCTAGAGTGATAACACATAGGTTGAAGGAATCGACTTTGAAGAGACATTTGCCCCATTTTCCAGAATGGAAACAATACGATTTATTTTAGCTTATGCATGCTCCAAATATATGAAAGTGTATTAGATGGACGTAAAATCATCTTTTCTAAATGGGAAACTTGAAGAAGAAGTCTACATTGAACAACCAAAAGGATTTCAATTGTCATAGAATGCAGATTATGTGTGTAAATTAAAGAAGTCCTTGTATGGTCTAAAACAAGATCCTAGAGCATGTTACTTTAGACTGGATAAATATCATAGCAGGAAGGGTTCAGAAAAGGAAGTGCATACAACAACCTCTACATCAAGGTAACTGGAGATAATATTTTATTAATTGAATTTTATGTTGATGATATTATTTTTGGAAGTATTGATGACAGATTAAGACAGAAATTTGCAAAGGACATGCATAATGAATTTGAAATGTCATTACTTGGAGAACTATCCTTCTTTTCGGGTCTTTAGATACATCAAAGAGATCAAGGAATTTTTATTTCTCAAACCAAGTATATCAAATAAATGATAAAGAGGTTCAGAATGGAAGATTGCAATCCAATTATCACTCCCATGCAAACCAGTTGCAAGTTGAAAAAATATGATGATTCAAAGTCTACATATCAGAGGAAATATAGGTCAATGATTGGTAGCCTACTATATGTGACAACATCCAGGCCAGATGTAATGCAGGTAGTTGGACAGGTCACACGATTTCAGACAGCACCAAAGGAATCACATCTATTAGCAGTGAAGAAGATTTTTAGATATCTCAAAGGAACTAAATAGTTTGGATTATGGTATCCAAAAGGAAAGGATCTATCACTTATTTCCTATATATATGCAAATTGGGTAGATTGCATTGATGATCGATGAAGCACCAGTGGAGAAGAATTCTACTTGGGTGAGTGTTTAGTATCATGGCTAAGAAAGAAAAAATCATCAGTATCTTTATCTACAGCCGAGGCAGAGTACATTGCAGCAACAACATGTTGTACATAGGTCCTATGGATGAAACAAACTTTGACAGATATACAGGTTGAGTATGATGAGCCCATTCCAATATATTGTGATAATATAAGCACCATCAGTATCTAAAATAACCTAGTGATGCACTCCAAAACGAAGAAAAATCCAATCGAGTATCACTTTCTACGAGAACAGGTTGCAGAAAAGAACATCAAAGTTGAATATGTGGGAACAAAAGAACAAGTGGCATACATATTTACAAAACCACTTCCAAGGGAATCCTTTGAGTATCTTTGCCAAATACTCGGAGTTATTTATACTCCAAAATGATTTTTTTTGAACACTTATCTTATATGTCTTAGATATACATGAGGAAGCACCATAAAGAGAACAGTTCAGGTTGGGAGATCAAATAGTTCAGTTAGGGGGGGCAGCCTTGGATGAAAAGATACCTTTTCCATTGATGACAAAGGGGGAGATATTTATTAAATGCATAGGACAGAGGCATGGTTCCAGGGGGATCATTGGTTACAAAGATGCAGAGGATGATGGAATGGTTCTAGGGGGAGCGATGCTCATAGGGGGAGATTATTGATATGAGTGATATGACTTTAGTATTTCATGACATGACCTCAGTATTGCATCAGAGTGTTTCCATCAATGCCAAAGGGGGAGATTGGTGATTAAATGGGCTAGTTTTCATTGATGTCAACCTTTGAAGAAAGTCTGGTAGTGAATTCTAGTAGCACAATGGTTTGGCTAATGGAACCAAGTTTGTTTGATGGATACTGGTATGAGTTTTAAGATATTTGTAGGTAAGAATATTCTATATGGATAATACATTTCATGCCATTTCCGGTGGTATGTGGAACGTCACATAAATCCTCACGGTTAAAGAGTTATGGCCATCTGAAGTTGGAGAACCCTCATGAGTCATCTAGAAGCCCCTAAAAGTCAAAGAGTTTGCAAAATTTTTTATTTAAACAATAAAGTTAATGGAGAAATCCCTAAAATAAGGAAAGTGGAATGCTACATGAAATTATAAATAAGAGGCAAGGCTCTCTCATTTAATCACACTTGAACACATTGAATATATTTTGTTGTGTAAGGCTTATTACAAGTACTCATTGATACATCTGAAGTTGCGAAAGTATGAGGTAGTACAGAGGGTTTATGGAGAAAGTCTCATAATTATAGTGAATACTAAAAAACCCTATTTTTTGAGGCGTACACGGGCTGACTTTGTATTAGGGGGAATACATACTGAGGCATACGCGGGAGGACAATGTATTAGGGTGTTTACTGTAACAACCCTAGTTAAATGATTGCTTAAGGTTTATCAAGTATAATTAATTAAATAATTAACTATCCTAATATATTTTAGTTAAAAACTGATTATTTATTAATAATATTAATTAATTGATTAATTGTTTATATCTGTTGATTAATTAAATAATTAATTAACACATTAAAGGTTTGGGTAATAAATTAAGAGCTTAATAATTTTTATTTATTTATTATAAAACTTTACGTATGTAGGGGGATGAAGCATTGAATGGAGGGATAAGGTGGGTGGCATTAAAGGAGGGTAGGAGTCAATGAATGGGAGGGAGATATGACTGGGCAGAGGCCTTTAGGAGAGGGAGGAAATTTTGGGCAAAGTTTGGGCAAAGCAGCAGAGAGGACAACTGGAGATCGAGAATTTAGCATCAGACTGAGGTATTTTATTTATGTATTTTCATGATTATGTGGTGTTATGTGGATGGTTATGTAATTTATTAACATGTTTTTCATAAATTTAAATTCTTGCTTCTTATATGTTGAATAATGAAATTGCTTATTGCTTATACGTCGAAATAATCTTAATTGTCTAAATTTACGAATTTTATTAGGCTTTGTTAAATTAGGTTCTTACACATGGTATCAGAGCTGTAGTTCACAATATTGGGCCAAGGGCATACCCACCTACCCAGAATTAACCAAAAATGACCACTAAAACCCTATATTTACAACCCTTCAACAACCAAAGATAGCCTAGAAATGATACAGAAACCCCACGAAGAGAACTACCTAGAAACCCTAAAGAAAAGAGTGAGTGTAGCAGGGAAACAAGACCCCACACATACCTTGTTCCATTCATCTTCTACCTAACATACAAATGGAAAAGACAAGAAAAAGAGTTTGGTTATACATATATAAGAAATGTGTTTTGTTGCATTATTGAAAAAATCTAAGATATATATAAAATCATATTGTATATCAAAATAACTGGTCTATGCAATAAAATAAATGACAGGAATCAAACATGAAACACTCACATTTGGAGTTAACTGCCTTACCATTGCACCACATACTAGTACATGCTAACATAAATAAAATGTTACATTGTTATTTTTTTTTTTATTATTATTTTTTTTTCTTTCCTTACACAATAAACAAAGGGCCTGCTATACTAAACCTGCCAGTTGATCAAGGAAAAGTGACCAGTGGCCAAGAGACCAAACCCTCTACATCTATCTAAAACTCACAAAATTCACAAATGAATCTTGTACTGAAACTAATAAAACAAAAAAGAAAATTATAATAAGAAATACAGATAAAAAAAAAAGTTGCTCAGGCGGACCATGACCACCCTGGGATCGAACCTCAGATGCTCCCACTTCAAAATAGATATGCCAAACTCTAAGTCCACAAATATACACATAAACCATACAATCCCAATGCCAAGCACCAAGCCGCACACTCCCACTTCAAACTACATATGCCAAACTCCGAGTCCACAAATATACACATAAACCATACAATTCCAATGCCAAGCACCAAGCCGCACGCTCCCACTTCAAACTCTAGCCAATGAGATTTGCAGTCCACAGTGGTGAAGACGAGCAGGAGTTCATACCCCTCCGCCTCCAAGAAAACCATCATCCCGTCAAGAGGTGCCTCATGATGGGGCTTATCTCGGTGGTCTTCTACGCGCAGAAGAACTACGGTCACATGGATGTGGCTCAGGCCGCAGTTTTGAAGCACGTGAAGCTTAAAAATGTGGAGAATCCCAAGCTCCAAGAGGCCCTCAAGGCTACCATGGCCAGTGATCTGGAGAACCATGAGAGAATATTCATGGAGCTCATCAGAAAAGACCCCGAGAATGCCAGTGTATGGTCCAACAGAGGGAGCATGAGGCTTTCGATGGATAAATCCGATGAAGCTACTGATGATTTCTCCCAAGCCATCAATCTTGCCCCCAAGGCACCCATGCCTTTCCTCAAATGTGCCATATGATACGAGGGGTGGCTCAAAGTTCTCAATGCATAAAGAAACAATATACCAGCATGCGCCCAAGTGCCAACGCCAAACCAACAAGCCAACACACAACAACAAAAAGGCGCAGATACACCTGCACCCAAGATCGAATGCATACAAGGGAGTCTACGGGGAGTTAAAAAAAAGGCACCCATGTGATGTACAAAAGAAAAACAAAAAAAAATAATAAATAAATAAAAACCCAAGTGAACAACCACCACAAACAGTCGAGCACCCAAGTGAACAACCACACCGAGGAGGAGCCCATGGGGCAAGGTAAGGTGTGCTACACACCAGCACCAAAAAAAAAAAAAAAACCCTATCACCACTGCTCAGAGCCGAGCATCGAGCCACCGAGGGAGGAGCTTGCAGTTGCCGAGTTAGGGAGAAGAAAACCTTGGCTGTTGTTGCAAAAGGGAGAGGCAACAGAGTAGGTAGGGAGTGCTAACAAAAGGTATAGGGTTTGGAAATTAAGAGTGGGAGGTGTAGGGTTAGGTTAAGAAAGCGGGGGGGAGGGGGAACAAGGGCAGGGCACGTGGGATTTATGCGTGTCCGCCCTTTAGTTATTTAAAAAAAAATTGTTTTTAAATTATTTATTTAATTTATATTTTCTTTTATTTTAGTTATTTTTTTTATTTATTGATTATCGTAAATTATTATTATTATTATATAT
>ML790925.1:169743-214439 GCA_009831015.1 Picea engelmannii | reverse complement strand
AAATTTTTTTCTTAAACTTTAATTATTTAAGAATATAATAAGTTTTAAATATTAAAATTAAATATTTATGTTATAAGATAAGGATTAATCAAGGTAAGCAAGTATATTTTATTAGTATAATTAATAGGATTAATTAAATATAATTAATAATTAGTAATTAATGTTTAAATTATATTTAATTTTATGATTCATATTTAAACTAATTAAAGTGATTAATTAGTTTTAAACTGAAGGTTTAAGGACTTAGAACAAGATAAATGGGAGGGGACTTCATGCGCACTAGGCAGGTAAGTTAGAGAAATTAGCTAGTATGGTGCAAAGCTAGCATAGCTACTGGGTGAGGGAGTCAATAGTCTTCTTAGGTGAAGAAATCAAGCTTAGACGCTTTAGCCCTAACCTAGCCACCTCCCCTAAAGAGAGTAATGTTTGTTTACAGACAAGTAAAAAAAAACTTATGCCTAACCCTGTTTTCTAGTTTAAGTTGCACAAATGTGAAATGCCCTTGAACTCACCCTGACAACTTTGGTTGATGCAGGTTAAAGCATACGGGATGGTTAGGACTCGAGGAAATCAAGGTAGAGGAGCATCGTCCCAGGCACCGCTAACATCGCCAGCGGTGCCACCACCATCGCCTGAACTAGCTCTCATACTGCTCTCTTTGGAGGCCATAAATGAGACTTTAAAAGGGAGTCAACTAGCAGGGATAGAAGTGGAGCCCCCACTATATGGAATGGGTAATCCAGACTCGTCGAGGGATTCAGGGGGGAGGACCTCCACCCGAAGACATCACTAGAGAACTACAGAAGATCAAACTTCCGGAGTTTGCCGGGGGTTGCTCCAGTGAATGCATAGAAGCATGGTTGGAAGGCATGACAAGGTGTTTTTCCTTAAGGGACTATGCATCCACCTCAAAGGAAAATATAGCGATTTTTCAGTTGAGAGATAGTGCCTTGAACTGGTGGGGCAACCTGGAAAGGAAACTGCATCTTACCCCAGACACCGTATCTTGGGAACTTTTCGAGGAGAGGTTCTGAAGGAAATATCTGCTAGGTTACTATGAGGAACAATAGGTAGGAGCATTTCATGCCTTAGTACAGGGAAACAGAACCGTAGAAGAATATGAGATTAGGTTTATGGAATTGGTCAAATATGTTTCATATATGGATAATGACCAACGAAAGCCATAAAGATTTGTCTATGGGTTGAACCCTAATATAAGGGCTATGGTGCAAATGTGGAAACTGTCTTCAGTAGCGCAAGCTATGGAAAATGTGTGTTAAGCGGAGGAACACATGAACTAACTGGAGGTACGAGACCGACCTTTCCACATCGTCCTAGATTCATGGGGAAGGCCCCTAGGACATTTTCCAAGGGAGGGAGCTCAAGGCCACCTCCATATGGTAATAGATTCGCACCAAGGACAGTAGCCATAGGGATTTCAATGGCAGCGAGTGCAACATCTCGTTCATCACCACAATGTAGGCAGGTCCATGGCCATCTCAGGGAACAACTAGTAGGGGCAGGGATTCCAGGTGAAGGAACTCATTTCAGAGATAGTCACATAACAATGCGCAGGTTCAATCTCATGTTACCTGTTGGGGATGTGGAGGACCCCATTACCAGCATGACTTCCCAGAGTTACAATCAGGATTTGTGCATAGAGAAGGAAAGGCCTCGATGGGAAGACCAAGTAGCAACCACCAGATTTACACAGCGGTTAATAATCTTCAGGCCGAACATCAATCCACGGTGGTGGAGTCGTCAGGTACACTAAATCATATCAATGTAAAGATTTTATTTGATTTTGGTGCTACAGATAGTTTCATTTCACCATTTACATTAGAAAAGAGTGGGCTGGTAGCCTACAAGCATGATGACTTTGAACAAGTCGAGATGGCTTCGGGGGAAAAACAAGTGGTAGGACCTAGCATCGATAATTGTATAGTAGACCTGGGAGTGTGTACTACTATGTTGAAGGTTTTCATTACTGCTCTTGGGGCATACAACCTAATCATTGGAATGGATTGGTTAGAATCTCATCGAGCTTTGGTAGATTGTTTAGCAAAAAGGGTGCTTTGTGTCGATGATGAAGGAAGACTAGTAGAGATCCAGGGTGTACGGAGAAAGGTGTCATTACGCTTTATCTCAACTATGAAGGTTAAGTGATGCTTGAGGCAAGGGTGTCGACTATATGTAGTGGAAGCAGTGAATGAGAGGAAGGGACCCTCATTGGATCAGTACTCGGTATTGTCAGAATTTAAGGATGTTTTCCAAATGCGTTACCAGGGTTACCTCCTGAGAGGGAGCTTGATTTTACTATTTAGCTAAACCTTGGTGTAGAACCAATTTCCAAGACTCTGTATCGGATGACAGCGTCAGAACTTTGTAAGTTGCAAATGTAGTTGAAAGAGTTACTGGACATAGAGCTAATAAGGCCCAGTGTCTCACCTTGGGGTGCACCAGTAATTTTTGTAAAGAAGAAGGATGGTTCCTTACGATTGAGTATAGATTACAGGGACTTGAACCATGCTACAGTGAAAAATAGGTACACAATGCTGCGAATAGATGACCTCTTCGATCAGATGAAAGGAGCAGTAGTATTCGCAAAGATTGATTTGCGATCAGGGTATCACCAGTTAAGGATTAAGGAAGGCGATATCCCAAAAACTGCCTTTCGAACTCAGTTTGGGGATTGCGAGTTTGTTGTAGTACCTTTTGTATTGACCAATGTGCCAACAGTATTCATGAGCCTCATGAACAGTGTATTCTAGAAGTACTTAGACCGTTTTGTACAAGTCTTTCTAGATGACATCCCCATCTATTCCAAAAATGAAAGAGAACATGAGGAACACTTACGAGTGGTGTTGTCCTGCCTTAGAGAGAACAAATTGTATGGGAAGTTGTCGAAGTGTTCCTTCTTCCAGAGAGAGATCCACTATTTAGGTCATATCATTTCTGGTGAAGGAATCTCTGTGGACCTAGAAAAGGTAAAGGCCATTATGGAGTGGCCGATGCTGAAAAATGCCCATGAGGTGAGAAGCTTCATGGGGCTAGCAGGTTATTATCAGAGATTTGTGGAAGGATTCTCAAAAATAGTGAAATCGATCACCACTTTGCATCGAAAGGGGGTCAGGTATGAATGGATAGAAGAATGTGATAGTGCATTCACTGAGCTTAAGAGGTTACTAACTAGTGCACCAATTCTACGAGTGTCGGATATGGAAAAGGAATTCATAGTCTACATGGATGCCTCGAAGCAAGGGTTGGGGGCCATGCTAATGCAAGATGGAGGAGTGATAACTTATGCATCAAGGAAGTTGAAGAAATACGAAGATCTTTACACTACTCATGATTTAGTGTTGGCAGCTGTAATGCTAGCTCTAAATATTTTGAGGCACTATCTTGTGGGGCGAAACTTTGAGCTCAAAATGGACCATCAAAGTTTAAAACATCTCTTCACTCAAAGGGATTTGAATTCCAGGAAAAGGTGATGGAGTGAGTTTATGAGTGAGTATGATTTTGGTATTTCATACATCAAGGGAAAGGAAAATGTGGTCGCAGATGCCTTCAGTAGAAGACCAAGTGTCTTCTCCTTGGTACCCTTAAAAGTCAATCTAAGGGAACATGTGTTAACGCAAATCCAAGGAGACAGTTGATATTTAAAGGTTACATTAAACCTCCAAAGTGGGAGGCAATTAAATCCAAAATATGAAGGATATAGTCTGGAAGCAGACAGACTGTTAAGATATCGGGGAAGGATGTACATCCATGAAAATGGGGATATGCGAAGCATCATATTGAAGGAAGCCCATAGATCACTTTATTGTGTGCATCCGGGTGTGAAGAATATGTATGCAGACATGAAGAAGCTCTTCTTCTGGGTAGGCATGAAGTGCGATGTAGTCCATTTCATCACCAAGTGCCTAGAGTGTCAACAAATGGAAGTTGACCACCATTACCCAGCAAGCCTCCTACAACCACATGATGTCCCTATGTCCAAGTGGGAAGTCATCTCTATGGATTTTGTTGTGGGGTTGTTGCTCACATCTCATAGACACAATGCAATTCTTGTGATAGTTGATAAGTTAACCAAGAGTGCTCATTTTATTTCGATTAGAGAAACTTACAATGTCACTAATGTGGCACGCATGTTTGTAAGTGAGGTCATCTATTTGCACATGATACCTAAGAAGATCATTTCATATAGGGACTCCAGATTCACTTCTAGGTTTTGGACAAGTTTGCAGTCAACATTGGGAACTTAGTTGAACTTAAGAACAACTTATCATCTTGAAATAGATGGGAAAACCAAGAGGGTAAATCAATTCATGAAAGACATTCTTAGGATGTACGTCATGGATAATCAAACCCATTGGGAGAAGTACCTACCTTTGGTAGAGCTTGCCTACAATAAAAGTTTTCATAGCTCCATCGAAATGCCACCCTACGAAGCTCTGTATGGAAGGCCATGCAGAACGTCGTTGAGTTGGGATAGATTAGAAGACCGAGTAACAGTTGGGCCATAATTGATTCAAGAGATGGAGGAACATGTGATTCAGATTAGGTAGAGACTAAAGGAAGCACAGGATAGGAAGAAAAGTTATGCGGATGCACACAGGACCGATCGAAGTTATAAAGTGGGAGACCAGGTTTTCATTCGTATCAGGCCTAACAAGAGTACCATACGGTTTGGGAAGGGGACAAAGTTGTCACCTCAATTTATAGGATCATTCAGAATCTAAGAGAAAATTGGACCCGTTGCCTATCGTCTCGTACTGCCACCCCACTTGCATAAAACTCATAATGTTTTTCATGTATCTGTTCTACGTCATTATGTTGTTGATGAATCACATAAACTAAATTGGAAGGAATTTCATGTATCGGACATGGGAACTCTCATGGTAGAACTATTATGCATATTGGATTGTAGAGTTCAACAACTTAGGAACCGTCTGGTAGACCAAGTTAAGGTCCAGTGGGACAAGTATAGTCCAGGATCTACTACTTGGGAAGACACCGAGACACTATGAAGATACTATCCCTCACTTTTTTGACCACCTCGAGAATATGTTTCTTGAAGGTTGGGTGTATGTAACACCATCTTTTGACTTAGACAGCCAAGATTACCTGAGGCCTACACACTTTTATTTTCTATTCACAAGTGAAACTATTAAATGATACACTTGAAATTTTTAATAGGTATGAATCTTTATGAATGTTTATATGTATTTGAATAATGATGGATATGATGCGATACATTGTGAGAATATAAATTTTATGAATGTTTAAATTTTATTGATGATGATGGATATAATGCGATCTACTATGTGAATGTAAATTTTATGAACATTTAAATGCTATTGATGATGATGGATATGATGTGATATATTGTGTGAATGAGAATCCTATGAAGGTTTAAATGTTATTAGAATGATGTTGGATATGATGCAATCTATTTGGTAAATGATAATTTTATGAATGGGTGTCGAAATTGAATTATGGGATATTATGAGATTTATTTCTAACTTGAAAACTTTGATGTTAAGTTGTTGGTACACGGATACCAAATTGAAATGATGGTTGTATGAAATTACATGATGATAATGCATAGAAATGTATGAGTTTGTGTTACAGACTAATCTACAGGTTATGGGCTATGAAATAGCTAAGGGATAATAATGATGAATGTGGATAACATGACCACTGGCCGAGAAACAATATGGTATGAATCTTTGTATGTGAAATTATATGGGTTTGGATGCATTGCTATGATATGTGGACCAGTGCAGTATTTTAGGTGGTGAGACTTCCCATAACCGAATAAACAATGACAAAACTCCCAGCAACACGGTGTCACTGTATATTCCATTGTAGGGTGTCGACCCTAGTTATGATTAGGAGAGGTGAAGGCATTTCCCACCATGTATCCTTTGAAACCTGAAGTCATGGGAGGATGATGTTAGCTCACGCTCCCCTAGATGTGTGATGATGACTATCAGTTGCCTGTTGGGGAAGCTTGGTCAAGATAGTGACACTTCCTCTTACGGGTTCTATTTGGAGTTAGGTCAATATAGTTGACGCTCCAAGATAGTCCAGAAGAGGAAGGATAGGAATGAATATGGAAGTAAGTTAGGGAGTAAGGATGAGTAGAAATAGTTGAGAGAGTATGGAGGTTTGTCTTATGGTGGAATTTATTGTTTTTCCCTTCTGAAAAGAAAATGTGTATATATGAATATTCATAATTACGTAACTAAACCACAGTTGTCTAAATAAAATTGTTGAACTAGATAATTGTAATTAAAGGATTTCACAAACATTTGATTGGTTTATTGTCTTTTACAAAAGAATAGTCTTGTTGATTGTACTGGATGTATACATAAATTACCATAAGGGTGATGGTTATTGATTATTAATACATGCACGAGACTTGTATGTACTAGCTACACATGCATTTCGTGTACATGTACACTAGTATGTATGAGTTTTCTTGGCTTACTTACTAATAATGTCGGTTAATTGTTATGAAAGTGTGAACCATGTGTCTTTTCCTTTGTATCATAGAATAATTTAACTTCGGGACGAAGTTTCCTGAAGGGTGGGTGTATGTAACAACCCTAGTTAAATGATTTCTTAAGGTTTATCAAGTATAATGAATTAAATAATTAATTGTCCTAATATATTTTAGTTAAACAATGATTATTTATTAATAATATTAATTAATTGATTAATTATTTATTAATTGTTTATATCTGTTGATTAATTAATTAATTAATTAACACATTAAAAGTTTGGGTAATAAATTAAGAGCTTAATAATTTTTATTTATTTATTATAAAACTTTATGTATGCAGGGGGATGAAGCATTGATTGGAGGGATAAGGTAATAAATGGAGGGATAAGGTGGGTGGCATTAAAGGAGGGTAGGATTCAGTGACTGGAAGGGGGATATGACTAGGCAGAGGCGTTCAGGAAAAGGAGGAAATTTTGGGTAGAGTTTGGGCATAGCAGTAGAGAGGACAACCAGAGATCAAGAATTTAGCATCAAACTGAGGTATTTTATTTATGTATTTTCATGATTATGTGGTGGTATGTGGATGGTTATGTAATTTATTGGCATGTTGTTCATAAATTTAAATTTCTTCTACTTATATGTTGAATAATGAAATTGTTTATTGCTCATACGTCAAAATAATCTTAATTGTCTAAATTTATGAATTTTATCAGGCTTTGTTAAATTAGGTTCTTACATTTACATACAAGGGCTAGCAGTGTATTAGGGTGCGTACATGTTGGTAAATGCATGGAAACTTGAGAAGATAAATATGTAGAGGTTCTATATTTTGAGATCAAGCTCCCAGGAAGGTCTACGGTGTTCAGATACATCAGATATATCCATTGGTTCAAAGGGTATGTATTAATTCTATGAACAGTTTGATTTTGACATATGCATGATAAATGGTTATGGATATTTGAGGATTCTCCCTAGAAAGACTAGTGGTTGCATGGGATATCTTGTATAATTCATATCTACAGAAATAGTGTTGGTATATTTATCATTGATACTTCTTGTTGAGGCACATATTCTATTTCTTGGCATATGGCTAAGGGTTTTTTTGGTATATGGTTGAGAGCTTGTATTGGTTGATGTATTAAGAGGTTGAATATTAGAAAGGGTTTCAATTCTAGATCATGTGAGGGTTATTATAATTATTCATGATTATACACACTTATGGCACATGACTAGAAAGAGATATGTATGAGGATGCATGCACAGGGTACAGATATAGTCTGGATATAGTGACAGGTTACAGATCTATGTGAAAGAAGTTACACAGGGTCAGAAGTTTTTAGAAGAAAGAAAAACCTAGTTTTCATAAGGCATACACATGTTGCATAACAGTTTGGTCGCATACATACGCAGGCTGCATAATAGATAGGGCATGTACATATGTGTGTTGCAGCACTATAGGTCATGTACATGTTGTATTTTGTTGATACATGTTCAGTTCAGGTACAAATTGATTACAAGGAAATTGTATAGGTTGGCTGCAGGTGAATGGTACAGATTGATACAATTGTACAGTGGTATATCTCACAATGATAGTGTGACAGTGATTCCATCATTCTACTTCTACTTCAGGGTTGTTGGATGGGGGAAGGACAGGTGGTTTTAGCCACCCTCCATTTGTATCCAGAGAACATAGGGGGTTGTAGCCCCCTTCTAGTTGTCGCCAGAGAATTGGGGAGTTGGAGCTTCCCTCAGGTAGTAGCCTGAGAAACTAGGAGGTTGGAGCCTCCTTCCAGTTGCAGCTGGAAATAAAAGGATTTTGGGGCTTCCAATGAATGTAATTATTCAAGACATATAAGAAAAAACATTATGTGGTTTTCTCTCGCTTTCAGTTTCCACGTAAAAACATCGACGTACTGTGTATGTGTGTGATTGTTCATTTTTTCATTGCTTATTTACTCTGTAACTATTGGATGATAATGCTACACTGATATAACACTTGCATTTTTGGTGAAAAAGGATTAAATTTCTCTATTATTGATTCACCGCCCCTCTCAATAATCCAACAGATACGATATGTCCTAAGATCTTACCTTCTTGCATGGAAAAATGAGATTTCTTAGGTTTAAAGACAAATCAAATTTTATGCACTTGTCAAATGTTTGTCTGAGATGTACCAAGTGTTCTGTATGAGATTTAGAAAAGATTGTTAGATAATCTAGATGAATAACAAAAAAATTATATTTTTCTCCAACAAATGCAATATCCATTTCTCTTTGAAAATTTGCACCTGCATTCATCAATCCAAAAGGCATTTTGTCATAAATAAAGGTTCCCCATGGAGTAGTAAACATAGTTTTTTCTCTATCATTTTCATGGACAACTATTTGATTATACCTCGAAAATTTGTCAATCATAGAAATGTTATTTTCCCCAACAACTTTTTCTAGAACATGATCGATTTTTGGGAGGGGGTAATTGCCTTTTAAAGAATATCGATTCAAATTTCGAAAATCAACACACAATCTTATCTCTCCATTCTTCTTTCTGACCGAGACCAAATTGGCTACCCATTCAGAGTATCTAAGAGGTACGATGCTTTTTGCATAAATAATATTTTTGACCTCCCTTTCTACTATCAAAAAGAGAATTGGATTTATTTGTCTATGTTTTTTCTTGAAAGGATTAATACTTGGTTTTAATGGAATCTTATGCTCGATAACAGAATTATCATAAGTTTTTAAGTCTTCATAGGTCCATGCAAAAACATCTTTGTATTCTTTGAGTAATTCAACATATTTACTCTTTAAATTAGTTGGAAGATATTTAGACCATTTGACCATTTTTGGATTTTCATTTGATCGCACATTACAATCTTCAACCTCTTTAGGCTAAGGCTGGAAGGTAGATTTTAAAGGTATATAATTTTGGTCGAACAAGTTTTCTAATGGAATAAGACCCTTGGGAATTTTATTATTCTTGAGAAAGAGAATTATGTGATTTGTGATTCTATATTTGAATTTCTCTTGATTTTCTCCTTCTTGCATAATCCAAACTAGATCATTTTGATTTTCCTAATCTATGTGTGTGTCAGAAAATTCATCCATCATTTCCATAAATTGTTTTATCTGTTCATAGTATTCAAAAATTTACCATTAGTGAACATTATTTGGAATTGAAGGTTTATGTCGCATGTCAATGTGATACCTCAATTTCAGAACAGTAGGTGGTATAAATTTAGCTGTAGCTTTAGCCAAAGAGTTTGCTTGTTGATTATGCAATCTGGGAATAGCATGAATGTTGAATGATAAGAAAAAAAATCCTATCAGATCCCATGCACAATTTCTATAAGACCTCATTCTTGGATGCGTAGCTTGATATTGTTGTTTGATTTGTTTTACAATAAGTTCAGCATCCCCATAAACTACCAAATGTTGAATTTTAACTTTTTAGAAGATTCTAATCCTAAAATTAAAGCTTCGTATTCACATACATTATTTGTGTAATCGATGTCCCATTGAAATATATAAGAAAAAGGGAAATAATAATCATCTCTTGGTGCCACAAATAGTACTCTAGCTCCTACACCTTATCAATATGAAGCACCATTGAAGAACATTCTCCACATCCCATCTCTAATATTTACATTTCTCTTTGGAAGTTCTATTTTTGTATTTTTATTTTCTGTAGATTCTTGAAAATCATCATATATGGATAAAATACAATTTCCTAAATCTTGATAAAAAACATAGACTAGATAATTATTTGGGTTTTGAGGATCACTTACTATATAGGCTAGTCTATTTTCTCTGTACAATCTAGTAAATTTTCCACCAAAAATTAGAATAGTAGCATATGTCATGTCCAACTGAACTGATCCTCCTAACTTTTCACCCCAATATGTTGATAAAAGAATGACATATTTTGATGGAACATCAGCTACCACCACATCCATAACAATAATTTTTACTGGAATTTGGGCTAGATTTACAAATAAATCTTTAATCATACCCAGACACTTAACCTTTCTGGAGTCAAAATAGTATAAATCTTGACAATGTCTCATAATTTGTAAGACCATTTTTTCCATTATTATTTTCGAAATCAAATTATGTGGAGCACATGAATCTAACATGTAGTTGTGTAACAAATGGTCATGCACAATAAGAGTGATATAACATGGAGACATTTATTCTTTATTATTTTCAATTATTGGTCCAATCATAATCGTTGGTTTCTCATCTTGCAAGTTAATAACATCAGCTTGGCAATCTGCATCTGAAAAATTAATTACCTTTGAAATTTGCTTCTTGTAAACTAGATTTCTGGCAAGTTCAACCAAATGAACTGGAATTTTAATCTTATTCAATTCATTCTCAAGATTGAATATGCCAGTTGACTTTTTTAATTCTTTGGTATGAACTTCAACTTCTTTTTTCTCCATCTTTTTAGTTTGTCTTTCTTTAGTTTCAACTTTCATTATTTGAGCAACTTGTACTTCAGTAGGTGATTTTGAAACCACTACCTCATTTTCTTCATTATGTTAAAAGACATTTTTTGGTGGATTGGTAGTGGAAGTTTTTTCCCTTGGCCAAAAATCATATTTATTATGAAGCTCAGCCATTATTGAATCAACACGATATTTATATTGAGCTATAGAGTCTCCCAAGTTATTGATATTTCATTCATCAAATAATGATCCAAGATTTAAATATTTTCCATAGTATTTTTTAGTTAAATGAGGTTCAACATCATCATCATTGAGATTGTTTATATCCTCATCTAATTCATCGTAATCATGAACATCATCTCCCTATATAATATTTTTTTTTTGAAAGGAGCTTGAATCTTTTGTTCCTCATTCTTGATTTGCCTATGTTGAATTTGAGGGTTTGTATTAAGGTTTCTCCTAAACTATTTTTTATTTGTAATATAAGGATTAGGTTTGGATTTCTCAATTTCCATCTGGGAAATTTTGTTTTATAAATCTTTAACGATCTTAGCCATTTCATCCCTATTTTCTTCTTGTGTGTTTTTTTTAGAACTGGAGGGTCCTGCTTGTTCTTTAAACCTTCTAGGTTCTCTTATTCCCATCTCAACCTTTGTTTTCAATTTTTCTGATTCCATCATATTTGATTCAATTTTGATAGCATCATCTTTCATTCTAGCTAAATTTGTGGCTCTTCTTTCTCTTAAAAGTACATCAAAATCTGAATCAAAAGCCCCTGCAAAAGTAACGTTAGTAGATGGTTGGGACAGTTTTACTTTGGCTAGGATTTTTCTATAAAGTTTATTGAATCGTTGGATAAATTCTGAAATAGTTCCAAATGTTTTCTTCCTTAAATCCATGAATTCAGTTAAGTAATATAAATGGTCCTTTTCCCACCCCATTTTCGTAAGAAAGAAGTCTCTAAATCATCATATGATGGTATAGAATTTGTAGGAATTCCCCTAAACCAAGTTCTAACTTGTCCTTCAAAATTCTGTACTAATAGTCTCATCTAAACATATTCATGCTAAATGCTGAGAATATCAGCGAATTAATAAAAAAATGTTATATGTTTGGTGGTTGTTAAATTCCCCTCCCCCATAAATTTAGGTAGACTCTTCATATAATTATCAGGTAGATTATGTAGAATAGCAGGAAGGGATAAGGGAGCATATTTAGCAGTGAATTTGGAAAATATCCTTGGAGGAGGTGGTGGTGGATTTATATTTCTACCAGCCCCACCACCTTCGGTACCTCCAACACCAACCACTGAAAGTTTAGTAGAAGAGATACTAGGGATATACTCCAGACTATCAAATATTTAAAAAGATTGATGTACTAGATCTTTAATTTCTTCAGGAAGGTGAGATTGTAGTTCTGCTAGATAATCAAAACATGATGAATCTCGTGAGAGTGATGTAAAATAAAAATTATCTGGAAAATGGGAAATTGAGCTTGGTATTTCAGATCGACTAGATGCATAAATGGGGGAAGTAATAAGAGATGAGCCTGAGTATAAAGGGTGATCTTTAGGATTTTTTTAAACAAAAACGTTTACCTCAGGAAGACTAAGAATCGGTTACGTATAGACGATATTAATAATTGAAGAAGATTTTTTACTCTCACTGGTAAAAGTGTATATCAAAGAGATAGGGGTATTATGAAAATTTTCTCCCTTTAGATCATAAAGTTTTACTTCGAGAATAACATCTTCCAGATTTTCTAACTTAACTTTACGATTACTAGTTGAAATGATTTTTTTGATGTTTTTCTTTAGAACTAAGAAGACTTACTTATTCTGATGGAATATTAACATTAACTTGAGTAACCTTAGTTTGATATATCTTACCTGCTAATGCATACATTTTCTTTAGATATTCTTTGGTTTTCAGAAGTTTTTCAGGATCTGAAACTGGCATAGTTTGCTTGTTGTCCATGTTTTTTCTTTAATTTTTTCATGTGAATGCCAGTTTTTCCAAAATGGAGTCACCAGGTGAAAAATGAAAACGAGCCTTATCCTTGTGTTCAATTCTTCTTCACCATCAAAAATCGAAACTTCAACTTTTCCATATTCCCACAAAAAATAGTTTCATTTCCTCAATCCTCGGAAAAAACACCAAAATGATGTTGTTCCTGAGATTTATTCTAGGCTGACAAAATAATGTCAAGAATCCAAAGATTTGAGAAATTTCTCTTTGTAATGCTTTTCTACCTTTATCTTGAAGATGAAACTTCAAATGAATTTTAATGATTAGAAAACACAGAGGCACTATCTCTTTCTTTGAGTCTTTTATAAATATTGATCATATGAAAAGTAGAATCGATTAACAAAGACTGTCAAAATAAAGTAAGGTATCCAATAATGATATATCTTACCTTATCTGCAATAGAAGAATTTTGTATAAATAATCCTTTGATAGATGATTTAAAATGAGGAAACTTACACAGATACAGGCTGTGTTTTACTCACAGTAATAACAGAGGAAAGATTGTAACTGAACAAATATACAATGTATGGAACACACTAGATGTGTTACTAAATTGTAGTCTTTCAATCTTCAAGAACCAGGGAAAGAAGAAAATAATATTATGAAACGGTGATACACCGAAAACGCATAACTCAAGGAAATGAGACGTGGAATGTTTGTCTTCTCTTTCTATTTGGTATTCAGAAAGTTTTGTTTTACATTCGGCCAGAAGAAGCCTGGAATATATATTTGATCTATTTATTTATACAAAAATATCTTAACCAAAAGTAGTTAGACATTCCACATTCTTTGTTCTCAAATTAGAATGCAATCAAAACTAAAAGACACAATGAAGATATTTTTGGATTTGCTGGGATTTCTTTTTCTCATTGGAAAATCACTCCCCCTCTATTTGCTTGCAGATGTAATTGGTTTTTTTTATGATCCTTGAATTGTGAATGTAGTTCCATCAATGCAACAATGAACTTGGAAGGTTGGACCTTTGTATTTAACTCAAATCAGAAATCTTTTTTGTGCACCAATGGAAATGTTTCTTGAATTTTAACAAGTGCTTGTTGTGTGATATGATGTTGTAAGATTGGTTTCACCAGTATATCATTTACCATCGGTAAATCAACACGATTTACCTATTGGACATCATTTTTCACATTATCTCTACTTTTATTTAGACTCTCTTTGCTCTTTTCAATCTCAATTTGTCCAAGTGTATGATTAATACCACTGTCATCAATATCTATCATTTCCATATCTACTACTGAAAGATCATTAAGAAAAGCCTATTTTTCCTCTCTGGTTATCCTCTTACTTTCTTCAAGATTAGTTTCCCAGACTTTTAAAGCCATTTCTCCCTTTATCTACTCAAAATGTGAAAAAGGAGTAATCTCGGGTACATTGAGTTTTTGTCTCCATATTATAAATTATTTGAATTTGGACCTGACTATATAGGCTTCCCTCTCCTTTTCATAAATATTCTTCAATGAATTATTTATTACTTGATAATGTATTTGGATAATATCTATATTTTCGTAAAGATATTGTTGGACAATTTTAAGCGTTTCATTTACTTCTGATGCTTTCTTCTTGAATGCATAAATATCCATTCATGTGCTCTCGAATAAGTTTATTCAGGTCTACAACTGATCTATTTATTTATCTCGCTGGGAATGCATGTTAGTACTCAAGTGTTAATTTTGAACACTTACTTCTAATTTATCTTCTAACTGCTTAATCTATTTCTCAAAAACCTGTCTGATTTCATCAATATCAAAATTTATTTTATCTCTGGCAGTCACTTCCATCTGTTGCATATCATTATGCAACTGTTCAATTAGAATATTATTTTGTTCCGATTGTTCTATGATATTATCCACTCACCACTGGTTGGTAGTTGCAAAGTCTTCCAATGAGTCTACAACTTCTTTTGCAAATTTAAGGTCACTTTGTCCATGTCCATCATATACCATTTTATTATTTTTGGTAGCTACTCCCTCCTTCTGTCGTGATTCCCTTATTATTATAGTCTTCCTTTTCTTGTTGAAAAAGAAATTTGATGAAGGCATATCTTCAGGTTCAATAGGTTTCAGGTCATCTATATTGATGACCTTTGAACCAAGTAACTCAAAACTTGTTTCTAAATAAGTTAATGATAGTATGGGAGAATAAGTGCAATAGATCCTTCTTGATTTGTGGTGTTTTTCACTAGAGTTTCAGTTTTTGGCAATGACAAAGGAAAATTGTGCCCATGTTTCATATAATCTTCAAATGATGCTAATGATTCTTGCTCATTTTTTCCCGGTGTGGATATTCCTGTAATTATTTCATCTTTAGAAAATGTATTTGCATCCTTTTCCACTTCCATAGCTTTGTCTTCGGGTAAGCCATGTTGCTTGGGCTCTCTTAATTCTGTCACCTGTGAAGTTGAGTTAAGTCTTTGTTCTCCCTAAAGTACTTTGGGTAGACTATTCCTTCTATGCTTCTGAAAGCTGAGGAAACCTAAGTGTTGATCTTGAGGAAAATTTTAAAATATGATTACAACTTCATCATAAGATCTTATTCCTATGAAAACTTCATCATAGGGTGAATCTTCATGGATGTATATTTTCATATTGAATTGAGATAAATGATTTTAAACCACCCTATGTGGATCATGCCTTTTTTACTCAATTTCAACCAATTTAATATCTTCTAACGCAAAATCCTCCACCTTAGCATGTCCAAAATCAGATAATGAAAATACAACAACTTGTATAGGAAACGTTTGTCAAACACTTTTCTATGTCGCCTTAATATCTTTGGTAATTCCTCCTGAGATTGTTTTAAATGATACTTCTCTACAAACAAATCTATCTGGAAAGAATATGGGAAGAGCATGAGGAGATACAAAGTGATCGAACACTCTCATGTAGAAGAATCTTTCCTCAATATACCAATCTGCAATGGAACCTAAATTTCCAATGATTTGTTCTGAAATTCTTGGGGGAGGGTGACCATAGATAGCTTCATGAATTATAATGACCATGTTATGACAAATTTCATAAAAGGAATCCTTTGAATTTTCCTCACATAACTTAGCATGATAAAAATGTATGGGCTCAGTGAAATTCAGAGTCTAGCTCCAATTCATAAGAGGAAATGGGGTCCTAAAACAAATTTCATCCATAATTTACATAGACATGTAAAAATGAGCATGTTCTCCTTTCGATTTATGAGTTTTGTAATCCCCAATTTGCTTGTCTAAGTTATCTAATAGCATTTTTCCCCAATCAAAAATAAATCCCTCAGTAAATTCATGGATTATGGGAACCCATTCTATGGTAAAGTGTGCAAGATTTTTCTTTCCAAGCATCCTACAGAGCATCATGGCAATTTACAAAATATGGGGATCACAAGAGGATGTAGACTAGATACCTTGACTATCAATTTTGAACTTGTTTTGATTTCCCTACTAGGATTTTACAATATCATGCACAGTTCTGCCATATTTTGTACATTCCTCATCCTCAAACTTCATTATAAATGATGCATTGTAAGTATATTTAGGGTTAGGAGTGAATTTGTACATTATTTGAATGTCATCTGGTAAAAAAGAGTCGACGATGGTCTTCTGGTGATTGCAGATGGTTCTCATTGGGATATCCATGTGTTCTAAGGCCCAACTTATCATATTGGCATATGGCATTAGTTTCGACTGAGCAAAAACTATGTGTAGTTCGTACTTAGCCACATGCCATAACTTAGCTGAAAATGTCTCATCCTCTTCTTCTGTTGAATCATTGAAATAGATAGAAATTTCCTGCTCTAAAATGTCATAAACCTGCTTCCAAGATTTAATGGTGTCTGACACTCGAGAAGTAGTGTCTGAAAGTATATCTGTGTTTCAGTTTGATTCCTCATTCAATGAATATTTCTTTGTGAGGAACCATGGTTTTCAAAAGTTGATGTTAACCCTCTTGTGAGAAGAAAAACCTGTGAGCTCAAAAATGTTGAATGCAAAAATTTTGGATGCTAATGGAAAAAAATCTTTGAAGTTTGAAATGCCTATATTTACAGAAAAATTAATTTTTAGATATCCTTGCATTAATCTATTCAAAGAGTAATCATTTTCAAATCTATCAAATTTATTACATGGGGGTCGCAACACTTTTCCCAATCTTTAACCCTAGCCAGTTGGACATATTTTGAATGGTTATGAATAAAGTAAAGTACTTTGGTAGTTCACCATTTGAGAGTTTTTAATGCATCATGATAGATATCTCCTGAAGACAGAATCCATGGATGGATTAATTAATCCTTAATTACTTTTTCATTTTAATTTATCACGGTGAAAGGTCTCTTTTTAATTTTAATTACTTCGAGACTCTGGGAGTTTGTGATTTTTTATTTGTGGTGAGTAGAGTTTCCCTGAAGTCCAATTTCATGGAGTGATTACTTAGAGTTAATCACAACTACTTAAACATATTTAGTTTATTAATATTTATTGTTCTATTATCATGATCACGGGTGCTTTGGTACTTCAATGCTTCTTTGAGTTTTTTATTGATTTATCTCCCGAAGGACAATCTCTCGTAGTGATGTGGCATTGATGATGTCATTTTTTATGACATGTCATAAAAAGTGAGTGACACATGTCACCGAAAATCATGCGAATGATGTGACTAAAATACCCAAAATGAGTGTCATGTGTCACCACAAATAAAAAATGGCAGTTGGCCTATGACTCATCAGTAGATCTATTTTAAAATAATTTTGTAGGAACAAGTCTTTGGGACTTTGGAGCTTCGCAACTTCGGTGTGTTTAAATATTTAAACACCTTGAGTTTGAAATTCCTATATCAAAAAGTCCTGTAGTGACTTTGTAGTTTTATTTTGTTTAAAACTTGAGCAACTTTAGAACTTTGAAATTGCGAGAGTCGTCGATCCGGATGAATAAAACATTTTAATGGATGAAAATTGGATGTGCCATGTCAAGATATAAAAATCATATATTTTATTCTAAAAGGAACGATAGTCCTAAGTTTTTCGTAATTTATTTTTAAAAGATCAAAACAAAAAATATTTCAAAGTTTATCTTTTATTTGAAAAAAATGTCAAGTGTTCTAACACCGAAGAAAAACTCACCATAAAAGACAAATTTTCCATTCCTTTCACTGATGACCTATTGGATGAGTTGAGAGGTGTTGAGTACTTTACTAAACTTGATCTTCATTTTGGCTACCACCAAATATGTATGAAAGAGGAATACATTCCCAAGACTTCCTTTCGAACTCATGAGGGTCACTATGAGTTCTTGGTCATTCCCTTTGTCTTGTGAAATTCTCCCTCCACTTTCCAAAGTCTCATGAATAATGTCTTATGTATGTTCCTTCATCATTTTCTCTTAGTTTTATTTGATGATATTCTCATCTATAGTAAAACTTAGGAATCCCATCTCTCCCATGTGGATCAAGTTCTCCATCTACTCTCTTAGCAAAAAAAATTCCTCAAACATCCTAAATGTGCCTTTAGCACCTCTGAAGTGGAGTACCTAGGTCACATTGTCGGCAAGGATGGCATATGGGTGGATCCTAAAAAAATTTAAGCTATGAAGGAGTAGACTCAACCTAGAACTCTTAATAGCTTGCATGGTTTTCTGGGTTTAACCGGGTATTATCACAAGTTTGTTCATAATTATGGAAAACTTGTCGCACCTCTCACTGTTATCCTTAAAACGAATCATTTCACTCAGACTCCAATCGCTTATCAATCTTTCCACGCCTTGAAAGAGGCTATGTGCATGACTCCTGTCCTGGCCCTTCCTGACTTCACAAATACTTTTGTCCTAGAATGTGATGCTTCAGGGAGATTAATTGGTGCAATCCTCATTCAATATGGAAGGCCATTGGCCTTCACTAGAAAACAACTTTCCAAGAGACATTTGGGCCAATCAATCTATGAAAAGGAAATTTTATCTTTTTTGCATGTTATGGATCTTTGGCATCCTTATCTCCTCGGGAAATGCCTACAAATTAGAAATGATCATCAGAGCCTCAAGTATTTTTTCGAATAGTGAATTTCATCCCTGGAGTAGTAAAAATGGGTGACTAAGCTATTTGGATATGTTTATGAGATCACTTACAAGAAGGGAATTTTTTTTTTGTTATTGATTCTCTTTCAAGCAAGTATGAAGAAGACGGGTCCCTTTCTGATAACACTCTGACGCAACCTGCCTCGACACACGGTCACTCTCACCAGGACCTTCACTAATGCGGCCCGAAGAGTTAACAACTCTTCGAACTCCCTTGGGAGTCTTTTACCCACAGTACCCTTCTCAGTGACTTCCCCTTCGCGAATCGGGAAATCGGCACTCGCGTGTTCGCGAGTTTAATGCTTGCAATATCGGCCCTTCAATTGCCGAGCCCCGATCTCCGATGGTCAACGTCAAAACTCAGGATATCACCACTTGCAATGCAGAGCCTTTGTATTTTAAAACCCTGATTACCGATGCGCCGATCTCTCGACTCAATGCCACCTGGACTCCACTCACTCCCTGGGGCCCCACACGACCATGTCACCCCGGAACTTCGCAAATCGCGAACCCACGGTATAAGTGTTCTCTGAAGTTGAAAGCCCCGAACGCCGATCCCGCGATATTTCGGATTCGTGCCACTTGTCCCTCCGACGATCGACGGCTCCCACTAAATCGGGAAATCGCAACTCGCCATTTCGACGTGCATGCAACTCTTGCACTCACCAACCCCGATATGCCGATGTTCGATGGCAAACGGGTTCCCTCGTGCACCTGCGAGTTAACCCCCTCGCAGCTCCTCCGTTATCTGACGGTCTGCGGGATTTCACGACTTCCTCAACATTTTCAAATCGTTGATTCTCTTCCTCTGAAGGGTCCTCCTCTTCACCAGCTTTGTCCTGTGCAACTGAAGCAAAGGGATTATTCCTCCTGAGCTTTGGTCCCTCTTCTCCCCTGGAGACTCTGTACCAACTGTCACACTCGAACTTCAAAAACTCTTGAAGTGTTGAGTTCTTCCGGACTGTGTGCATTCACGAAGACAATAGCCCATGCCTTTCTTCTCTCAGACTTACTACTGAGACTTCAATCCGACCTGCACTCACCTGCACGGTTCGAATGACCCAACACGACTCTGGGCAAAAGAGAACAATAATTCAACTGCTTAGCCTCCTCAACGCACTCTATGCAGAGGAATTCAACTACACCCTATGCAGGAATCTCCTGGCTTGAGCAGTGAAACAATTGAAACTCATTACCTCATTCTCTCAGGTTACGAACCTGATATGCAATCACATATGAAACATATAGAAGATAAGCATAAAAAGAAGAAAGTATGCAAAAGCATAATATCAACAACACACAGAGATCAAACACATCCATGGAAATTGAATCAAAGCTTTCCTTATTAATTCAATGTCTGTACATGGGTGCTCTTCACAAGTTCTCTTCTTGTTCTCCCTCACTCCTGCTCTGCTAATGCTGAATAATAGTCCCGGATGTCTACAACAATACAACGGAGGGTGCCTATACTCCGTTTTCCCTCTCGAAAGCAAAAACTGTCTAATCTACAGTTAATTCCTATCTAACAGCGTTAATACTATTAAATGCCTTCTTATCTACTTTATAATACAAAGGCGCTTCATATGAATGAAAGCATTCAAATGGCGGCGCAACAATCTCCAAAGCATTTCAAAAATGTATGTGCTGGCGCTGTCCAGCTGTATGTTCTTTCCTCCACGCGCTAGCTCGCTTGATGAAGTCGTAGATGCTCCTGCATCAGAATGGATGCTACAAAATCTTCTACCACCTCTATCATGCTCTCAAATACCACTCCTAGATGCTATTCTCAACTATGGAACAAGTACAATGCTTAAAGAATGTAACCCCTTCTCTTCCTAGTGGCTCGATATTTAACATAGCATGATAGTCATCTAGGGTTAGGGTTAGAGTTTTTGCATGCCTCAACCCTCAATTAATGTTACGGTTTTCGACCTTCTAGAATATTATTGAAAGTCAACACATGAATAACCAATGTGTGAGTAATGGGAGCCGGTATGCCATCCACTTGGTACCATGTTGGTCAACAACGTAGGACAACCTATGGAAGGCATAACTTCTACATGTGAGCTCTGATTGAGGTTATTTTCAAACCGTTGGAAATCTCTCAGTGTGTAGAATAGTGGCGAGGGACTAAAAGCTATGATAAAAACAAATTGACCCCAAAAAGTGTCATTTGAAGCCTCAAAATGGCTTTGGAAGGTTTTGAACCCCAAATCTCTAAACCGGGACCTACCACCAAAATGGGCCTTGTAAACCAATTCCTCCAACTTTTCCACCCAAAAATTACCAACATAGATGACCAATTATATAATGATACATTTTGGATTAGTATTAGTGAAGAAAATCAAGTTTTAATTATAGATTAGGTCTTTCAAAAAACCTAAAGAGAAGAATAAAGAGAAACCATGATTCTGTATTACCACTAAAAGGGTAGGTTGAATTTTTTTTTAAACCATGGGAAATAATTCAATAGTATATCTAGCATCTCGCAAGAAAGATATACCAGAAACTTGTGACTTATCAAGGGCCAATGCATCCTTAAGACCACCGGGGTGAACCTCTATCCTAAGGGTTGTCTACCCTTCTATCCTTATCACAATGGACCAACATGTACATGCTCTACCCCCTCTGGATTTGAACTTGTGACCTCCTAGGAGGAAACACATGTTTTTAACCATTAGGCCCACTAAAATGTACATTAGTAGGTTGAAAGTTGACATCACAAGGTGGAAGATTATAATGGGTGGGAGGTGCTGAGGGAGGCCATGGAATGTATTTCTTTCCACATGGAAGGATATACTCTCCTGAAGGATATGGCCTCCCACTTAGAAGGGTACTTTATTATATATAAGGTGAGGGAGGCCATGGAAAGGTATTTTTTTCCACATTGAAGGATATGCTCTCCCACTTAGAAGAGTACTTTATTATATATAAAATTTTGTATAGCATTTATATCATTAAGAAGGATACTTTCTTATGTATAAAAAAAATTGTATCGTTTATTAGTAAACATATTCAAAAACATAATTAAAATGATAGAAAGTCAAAGAAGACACTATCTACAGTAGAAGTAGAAGTTGGAAATTTGTTATTTTTAAATCTTCACCATTTCATATAATAAATTTTACACCATTTGATGACATGGGCAGCGGTGGTTAATAAATGCCATATTTTGATGTAATACATTTTACAACATTTGATGCAATGGACAGTTGTGGTTATAAGTTTCTAGTTATAGAATCAATGCAATCTTTTGTACTTATTTACTAAAATGTGTGTTCGTGTAGTTTCAATCTCCTAACATAGATAATTAGAATAGCTTTTGGTTTGTGGATTAAAGGATTTTGCAATTCTTATGAAAATGGGTTTCTCTCTATACAACAATTTTTTTTCATGGATTTTTTAATAAAAAAAAATCATAATTTACTAAAATTAAAGTTGTAGTATAAACGTTCAACGAAATGATTCTTTTTTGTGATTTTTTTTAGGATATTTATTCAAACTTTGGCAAAAAATTGTTAAATTTGTAGATTTGAGTAATTATTTATATATAATCTGAGTGCCCCAAGGGTTTTTCGGCATGCTAAATCCATTTCTACATTCAAAAATAAATTTTAAATAGCAAAAAATAGTGATTTTGTGCACATTTATGTCACCAAATTTTGACAAAAAAAAATCATTTCATAGAAGAGTAAAAAAACACCAAAACACCAAAACTATACTTTTTTTTTGTTGTTGTTAGTTTGTCTGTGACATGTGGGACGAACTTGTGGCTAAGAAACTATGACTCAGGAGCATCTAATCCATCAAAATCACTTGGGGATCTCACCCGGTCTGAGCCACACCAACTCTTAACATGGTTGGATTTTTTGTCCCTGCAAATTTCGAACCGGTGACATTAACATCACGGAGCACCTTACTAGCAAACTCCGTCACCAACTCTCCTACACCTCGGAGACTAAAAAACTATACTTTAAAACCCAAATACACAATAATTTATTTCCATAGTTTAGAAAAAGTAGAGCTCATAAGATATTTGTAGAATGAGCAACCAGATAATGTTCATACAAAATTGTTACTTTGCTACATTATTTTTTACATAGTACTACGATTGTTACACATTTTGTAAATACAAATTTGTTTTCAAAAATCATTTAGATCATCCCACCAATATATATATATATATATTCAATGTAGGAAAAACAATTTGGCTGATGGAACTAAGTTTCTTCATAGTGCTATGCTCCTTTTCGTATTATTATTCAATGGTTGTGAAGCTTATTGGTAATGTTTTTCCTTTAGCAAGATGAGATCACTTACTTGTTCTTAAAATTTTAGAAGATGTTTTATTTCAAAAATCATTTTGATCAATGAAAGAAAAACATTATCAATAAGCTTCACAACCATTGAATAATAATAAGAAAAGGAGCATAGCACTATGAAGAAACTTAGTAAGTGATCTTGATGGGAAAAAAAAAAAATGTATATATATATATATATATATATATATATATATATATATATATATATATAGATGGGGTGACACATGGGCCACACGAGTCAGCGTATGGGGATATTATGAGGGAAGTTAAATCCCCTCACCGCTAGGCTCCCCCCTGTCCAGTCCTGATGGCTAGTCTGCATGAGTGTCAAGGTTTAGTGCGCTGGGCCTTAATGGAGGCCCATGATCAGCTTCTCAACTTCAATATGATTTTTTTTATGGCCATTACACTTGCACTAATGGATACCAAAGCCATCAATGCCTACACCTTCCTATTTTTTTCACCTTGCGGGAAGTTCTATATTGGGTAATTGGGCCCAAAGCATAGCATCATTCCGCTAGTTCTACTCGAAGATTTAGCTTCCTCTATCAGAATTTCAGTCTACCTAGTGCTCCATTCAGCCATGCCACAAGAAAGAGGAAAACCCCGACGAGGGCTAGCCTACTATAGCCAGTTCGAGCGACATAATCACCTAGAGCCTAGCTCTCAAGATCTCATGCCAGGAGGGGACCATTCGGGTTCTTCTGGGTAGAATTTATTTTCACATGTTCTACAAGAGCCTCGTCATCTCAGTATAGAGGGTCTCCATGGCATACACTACATCCCAGGATATTCCTCTTGAGATCTCATACAAGGTGGGGACCATCAAGGTTCCTTTGGTCAGAATTGGTTTGAACAGGCTCAACCAGAGCCTTGTCCTCCTAGTACAGAGGGTCTCCATGGTGGATGCCCAATGGAAGAAGAAACTTCACCCAACTGGGATGAATTTCTTCCTTTATTTCCATCAACCTCCCTGGAGCACCAGCCTTCCACCTGCACCACTATTCCCTTTCAAGAGTCAGTTGCGATAGGTTGCATTGTGGAAGATGAAGTCTCACCTACGGAGGACCACTCAGGACAAAATTCAACCGCCACCATGGATGAATGCCCTATCATGGACTCTCCTGCTACAAATGACTCTGTTTCTCCCACCATGGATGAATACCAAGCTCAAGATGACCATAGTCACTGAGCTCTAGACTCCTACAGACTCAAGAAAGACCGCCTTGTTTTAATCTTTAATATGAGAAGGGACTTGGCAGAGAAACAACACCACCAGAGTTTCTTCATCAAACATCTAGATGCCCTGTATAATTCCCTATCAAGCGAGTTTAAGAAGAGTCATTTCCCGACTTGCTGCCACCCCTTCACCTTCAGACTCTGTCAAGATTGATTCTCGGGCTTGCCCCATGTCTAGCATTCTCACAGGTTTTTTTCTTTGGTTTAATGGCTAAGTGTTTGCAATTTTTTGATACCATAGTCTCTAGTTCAGGTTCGATAGGTGGTTGGGGCACTCATTCCACCACTTGTTTTGGTTTCCACGCTAGTGGCAGAATAGGTGGAAATTCCCCTTTTTTGTATGTCGACGATTGTCTCTTTTTCTTAAATTTTTGGAACTGTGAACAATTGTCATGTCCACGTGTTCTGGTTTCCACTACGGTGGTAGAACAGTTGGCATGCTATCATGTACATTCAAACACACAAGTTTTTTGCTAAGGCAAGGTAATATATATATATATATATATATATATATATATATATATATATATATAATGAATTGCATTTTGGAGTTTGACTTATCAAAGGAGATTCTAAGGGTCCTCTTTACAAATCCATATTACTAGTTGAACTTGGATAAGAAGATAACCTTTCTAACCATTATTTCTAGTATCTCAAAGCTTGATTTGGACAAGAATAAGATGAGGCACAAACTTAGGTGGATGGTTGTCTTCATATTTGAGATCCAAGGGAATATTAATGGCCACTTAGCCTATGCATTCCATGAGCAAGTTTTCATGGATTGGGTAACCAATAATTTATTTTCATTTTATTTTTGTACTTTTAAGAAATTTTCTTTAAATTTGATGAACATAAAAAATTTCTTCAAGTTTGAGATGTAGGTTCCTATCAATCTAAGGAAACTTGACTCTACCAAGAAAGGGAGGAGGTCTACCCAAGTGGGTTTTTGTCGGTGGGATTTTTCTTGAGGAGCAAGATGAATGAAAAATCAAACAACAAAACTTGATGAGGATACAAATAAACTCAATTGAAAGAAACCAATAACAAACATGGGATATGTCTAAGAAAAATGAACTAGGGAAAGAAAGAAAAAGGAAAAGATGGAAACCTCGATGAGTAATAACATTCTCCCAAGAAATGGATAAATTTTTTCATTGAGCAAAGAAATAAGATCAAATGTTGATTAAGGAACATCCTAGTGATCTCCACTAAGGCTTCATGCAAGTTGGTTACAAGTGGGTGCACACTAGTGGAGCCCGCTGAAAAATAGGTTAACATACAACATATTGTAAAAGGAAAACCCAAGATCAAATCTCATTATTACATAGATTGAATAAGAATGAGAAAGTTATGGAACCTTGCACAACACATTAAATTTTGGTCATGAAGAACTATGGACTTGGAGTTGGTTAAATCCTAACCATTGATCATCGGAGATGAACAACCAAGATCAAAGGATAGGGACCTCATTATATAAGATACCAGAGAATTGGAGTGGTTGTTGAAAATGCATTGTTGAAGTGTCTCGGGACCTGATACCCAAGTGGTTCGATCGCCCAGTAGTGGGGCCTAGTGTATATCAGATATCAGAAGAGTGGAGTGTATGCATAGTGTTGAAGTATCGGTGGCCCAGTACGCCAATGCCCCAGTGGCCTAGCTCAGATACCACATCAGCAATCGTGTGCGAGCCACATAGAGGCCACGTATCTGCCATGCCAATGTTATAATAAGAAACCAAAATAGTATGAAGAATCACACGGAAGCCATCTCATCCTCCCTTTCATCACAATGTTCGAAACACAAAGTGACATGGTTCCAATACTCGATATCGGAGGATTAAAATAAAGTACATGGATTTAAAGTTCTAGGGGTTGGTAGACCAATACCCCAGTTACTCGATGGATCGAAAATAACACATCAAGGTTCCATAATGGACCAAAAAGAAGGGTGAAGGTTCATTTTTGAATCCCTCGGTGGTTCAGTGGGCCGATCGCCTGATAGACAGAACAAGTGAAAATCACAACATTGAAGTATCATAGGACCAGTGGGTCAATGCCCTAGTGGGTGTTGACGATTGAAAACTTCAACATAATTTCGCCCACAAAGTGTTGCTAAGCCTATTATTATATAAGACTAAATAATGCTAGTAGGTGGGACCCCCTTGAACTTTTGAAGATCAGGTCTGTTCATTTTTATGTTACTATGATGCGCTACAAAGTTACATGGTTGATGAGAATATGGTTGTTGTTGATATCAGTTAATTTTTGAGGTATTGTTATTTCATGATTCTACAACCTTCTATTCATTCATGGTATTTGTTCTTCTTGCCTGTACAACAAAAATGTTAGCGAAAATTACAAAAAGACATTTTGAGGAAAAGAAAATACTATATCTAATGCAAAAAAAAAGAGACCTAGATCTACATACTTGTTGATAGTGGTTAATTCCTAGATAACAAAGAAATGGCTATGAAATATGGTTTAATTACATTTTTTTTATATATGCATATGGTGGAAATTTTGGTGGCACACTTTGGCAAGGTGACAAAGCAATGGTTATGCATTGATTAATGAGATTGGTGGCTGACTTACATATGTTATAACGTTGGTGGCTCATGGAAGTGATGGCTTCTGTTTTTATGGTGATTATGATATGTTTCGATTAATAATCATGCTATACATAATCATTTAGATTGTGTAGTGGTCGAGCGATTTATTTGAGTTATATCGAGAATGTAAACATGGGTGGCACATTTGGAAAAGTGAATGCAAATGGTTGAATTACTATGTGGACTTGGATTATGCTATGGTTGATACTATCGATGCACTGGTTGATTAATAGTGTTAATGGAAGGCTTATTGGCATGTACTATGGAGTAAATGAGATGAGGGCGGAAGAAACATGAATTTACTACACATCATATTTACCCTTCCCATTGACCGTCACCCTAGTCAGACTATTGTTATTCTTGTTGTTGTGTTCACGCTCTGGATTTTCAGCAGGGTGAAACCTCTCGGCCGCTTCTCGTCTCAAGGTTTTCGATTGAAATTTATTTCTCTTTTAGCCATTCTTGATTTCACTCTGCTTATGAAATGTTTTTGGCTCAGATGTTTGGGTTGTGTTGTCCTGAGTGTTGCAGCTGTGTGATTTCGACTTTAAATGGAAAATTGATAGTTCTTTGTATAACCATTGTGAGTTCATCAGAGTTGGGGGCCTTCCTGGGTGATAGTTTTGTTACCACTGCGTTTGGTTAAGGGTTATGTTTAGAAGGTTGGTTGGGTGATTGTTTTTGTGGTTCTTGGGTTTAAATAGAACCCTGTCCAAATCTGTCAAGGAGATGCCTCTCGTCCACAAGCATCCTAGTCATCCTTGGGCACGTGCATTTACCCCAAAGTTTCCAAGATATTTGGTGCCCTATCCTTCCTGCGATGGCTACTATGAAAACCCATAGACCCTCCAGACCAGAGTTGCATAAGGAGTCTGTTGGGCATGTTAAGTTTATTGTGGCCTTTTACTTCGAATGCAGGATCACCTGTGATTCGTATAGCAATCATGTTAGTATGGTGTTGGCCATTACCTTTGTGGTAATGGCATGATCCCCACTTTTCCAATTTCACTTCTAAGGGTCACAGTCGCCAGCCTATTTTCAAAGAATCATTTTTTTTTGTTATGAAAGGGCCTCTGTCATTTTCGTTTTGGTTCGTGGGTAAACACCGTGATCATGCTTGTTGGCCTATTATCTCCCTTACCACAATGCCAAATTATTGGTCACTATACAGTCGTTAGAGTGGTGCTTATGAGGTTCGATAATGGTTGGCATTAGTGACAGGGGTTTGGTGTTGTCACACATGTCGTGTCCTATAGTTAATGTCTTGAGAATTAGAAGACTGGATTGGATATGTTTACTGCACCTTTTTATACTTGAATTTGTGTGCCCTGGTCACTCACAGGAGACTAAATAAATGGCCCAGAATGAATTTTTGAGTTATATCATGGTTATATATATTTATGTGTGGTTATGGAAATTATGACACTATGGAATTCTCTCAGTTGTGCACCACGTATAATATGGATGGCTTGTTTCGTATGCCCAATGATACCCCTGAATTCTAAGTGCGTTTTTATTTTTGCAATGGATCACTGTTGAAGACAGTTGTGTGGGACGTTTGGCCCAGTTTCGAATAGCACTAATATATTTTCTTTTTACAGTGGCATGCTTACATGGTTTCAGAAATTCGTTTCTACATAGCCTGTGTCTAAATGAGGATTGTTGGTTGTATAGAAAATTGCCTTTCAGGCGTGGCATGTGAGGTGTTGATTATTTTGATCTTTCTATTGCATATAAATGTATGGTAACATATCATTACAAATCTTGATTGGCTCTGTAGAGACTCCATTATTATTTTTGGGAAACACTACTTGGAAATATAGATGTGGACTTGGAAATTGTATGGCGGTGATGGATGTTAAAAGCTACAGATTGGGAATGAGTGTTGTTGTTGACTATTATAAAATGAAGAACGTACAAATAAGAGGGAAGAAACCTAATGCAAAGTCTGTGGAATACTTCTATTGTAATGGCAATGTGTTGGATATTAATGGGCACTGAAATTAGGCAAATGTACAAGAACTATTACTCAGTTATCCAATTGTTGGTTGATGCATATTTTCCTTACTACAAATATGCTATGGATTTCTTGATTAATCTCATGAACAATAAACGTTTTCTTTCCACCTCATTATCTCATTTTTCACTAATTATAAACCCCTCACATATTCTATATTCATTTTGTTCACCCCATGTTCTGATATTGATCACAGCTAAGGAAGATTATGTGTTAGATTGGATAAAAGTGGAAGCATTATGTGTGGATTGCAGTGAGGTTTGTTGGTTTGTTTACAGTTGATTCTTGTTATCATTGAGAAGTGACCATATCTCTTCCCTTTCATTATATCATATTTTCACTAATTACAAACCCCTCATGTATCACTGAACATTTATTCCACCGCCCTTCTCATTGATTAACATTAAAAAAAATTGTATGGATTGGATTGCATGAGCCTAATACATTCTGAGCCAAATCTATTTCATATTTTTAAGGAGTTGTCATGGATGGTTATTTAAAATACTATTTGCTAATTTTTAACATATGTAGGATGAGTTTTTTTAGTCGGGGAATCCATGGTCAAGGAAATAGAGGTAGAGGTAACTGGAACCAAGGCCTAAGGAGGCCTAGGTTCTCAATACATTTTGATGTTGATTCTGAAGAGTTGGGACAATTTTTCCATCTTGGATTCTTTAATTGGATCGGATAGGGAATATTCCAACTGAGTCCTATAAGGCCTTCCTTCCAAGCCCCTCAAGCCCTCGGTATACCAGTGCCTCCTCATGTCTCTTTACAGCCTGAAGTCCCAAAAAATGATGGGTGGTAGGAGATTATCCACACAGTAGTCTCCCAACACCATCTCTGGCCAAAATTATCTTTGCCTACTCCATATTTAAACCCCATTGTCCAGCATGACCCTAACCATTTTCCTGTGCAATCTTCCCACTCTAGCAAGAGGTTAAAGACTGAATCCCACCATGCTTTAGATAAAGGAAAAGTCGTCGCTATGCCTTCCTCACCCTCCAATGAATCTGACAAATCCGTGTCTTCACAGATGAATCTGAGGGATGATTTCTCCCATGTGATTAGTGAGATAAATCCTAAAGGCTCTGCCTAGCTCAAGGAAATTTCAGGGAAATCAGGAGGTGACAGAAGCAACCAAGGAAGGGTCGCTTCACAGACTGGAAAATATGGGTTTTAATTTTTATTTCATTTATTGTTTTATGACAGTGGTTTCCATGGAGTTTTGAATAGCATGTTTTATTTTGGACAATAGGTCTTATTTTGGATATATGAGTATTAGTCTGAATTATTTTCAAGTTTTATGAGCTAAAATTGTGAAAGGAAAATATGTTTTGAAGGGAGACACAAGGGGTGTGTTTCCTTAAGAAATGGATTATGTTATGATGTGATGATTGTTATTCACTAAAGGATTCACAAGGGAGTCCCACCTATTAGTTATTATTTAAGTATGACCCTATTATGATTATTACTTTTTCTCCCTTCCTTAACTAAATTTAGTTAATGGTTTATGTTAGCTTAACTAATAATTTAGTTCAACTACTCTAACCAATTCTAAATTGTTAGAAGATGAACTAAGGGGAGGAACAAGGGAGGATAGAAGAACAAAGCATGCTAAGGTTTGATCTTTGAGTTTATGTTGAGATATTTCAGCTTTCATTCATTCGTATATTCATCATAGCCTAATTCTCTTTTGTGATAGCAAGGTATTATTATAGACAACAACATTCAGGTTTGAATCAAATAATTCAGACACTTGTTCTTCAGAGGTGTTGATCTATCTTTGATAGTATGTGTAGAATTTTCTATTTTTGAATTAACTTTCATGACTGATAAAGGATATTGTGCAGAGTTGAGTGTGCAACAGTCTGTGGCAAGATGATATAGCTTTTAGAGTTCAGTTTTGGTTTTCTGTCACAGGTCCTTTTGTATGTTCCATCGGGGATTTCTAGGTTTGACTTTGGTCCAAGATTTTTGTGTGAAGTTTTGTAAAGACAATGACTCTTTGGTGAATTTGAATGAAATAAGGGATTGCATTATGTCTCATCTACATTGATTATGATCTTGGTGTCTTTAATTATGTTCTTACATTTATTTCAGCAACTGATATTTTCATAAAATACATAAAAAGTTAATTTCCAGCAAGCTTTTTGTTGATAAAAGACTAGCCTAAGCACTTGTAATTAATACTTGTGAGTTAGGATACATATTTGTTTTGGCTATAAACATAGGGTGATATTCCCGTCTACTTTACTTTAGCCAAGTAAAGTCTGAAAATGCTTGAGTAAGATCAATTCATATCTTGTCCTCAACAATGGGCCAATGAAGATTCCACGTTAGAGCCACGACACCAACCACATAGATGCCATGTAAGAGCCACGACAACAACCATGTCATAAAACACATGTTGTATGGGTCCATAAAGAGGTGATGTCATGCCATTTTAGTACCATGTGTAGTATTGGATGCATCCCACGTCTCATGAGAATATTTACCCATGTAATATACTGGTAGATCGATTATTGAGAGATTGGGTAGTGTATTATTGAATATCGGGGTCCCAATGGTCTGGTAGGTTGGTGAGCTCGGTGAGACAATCATAAGGTGACATACCATATCAAAGAAAAAGGTGTGAAGGCTTAATGTTGAAACCTCAGAGGGGTTTGGTAGGTCGATGACTCGGTAGACTTGATGGTCCTGATAGGTGAGGGATGAATCGACAGTTAAGATTTGTTCTTGGTCTGATCCAATAGTAGTTGAGTAATTTAGTTTTGTGGGTTGACGTTTAGGTAGTTATGATATCCCTATGATGCAATAAACCATAAATTTTATAGATCAATGGTTGAGGATTAATCAGGAACCTGATCCAACAGTCGAGGAGGTTAAAATTGTATGGTTAAATGCTTTGAAGCCTGTGGGTTGGTGACCTGGTAGGCCTAGTGGTACCATTGTGTAGTGGATCGATTCAGCTCGGATATGGTCGAGACCAAACCAAGGGACCAAATTAGATATTTGTTGAGTGTTAAGGTTGTGCGGTGTGTTTCATTAGCTAGTGAACAAGAATGATGATTGTGATTTAATAAATACTTGATCCTATGGTTTTTGAGTGTAAAGATTTGAGCGAGAAAATAGCATGTGGAATAGGAGAAATTTGGGATAGGTTTAAATGGATTTCTTCTTGCAAATCAGTTCAAGGAAAGTAAAAGGGAGTTGGATCCAACCCCCACGAGCTCAATATTTGTGGTATGTGGATAAATTATTGAGAATACGGGCTAGTGCATGAAGCCTATAAATAATGATGTCATGAATGTTTAATTGTGAAGAGTGAATCGGTATGGTGCAAGTGGAAGAGAAATAGAGGATATGATATTTTCGGGTCCTGGGAATGAATAAAATGAAACGTAATTATTTGAGGAAGGCAGCGAGGTGCAAGGAATAAGGATCTTTTAAAATCATGCAGATTGTGTACTGGTGAAGAGTGTTGTGACAACAAAAACAAAGCAACATATTTGTACAGAACAAGGATTGAAGTAAATAAATAATTTGGTATTGTTGATAGTCTAGGATATTGGTGTCTTGAGTAAGTTAGTGCTTACATCTTACTGAGTTGGTGCTCATCCAATGGGATTAGTGTCTCCTGCAAATATTGAAATTGTAGGTTGGTGTCAACAAACATTGTTGAGTTGGTTCTCAGCTAAGGAGATTGGTCTCTCCTACAGGTTGGTGCTTGCAAACATTGTAATAGTAGGTTGGTCCCTACATAAATTTACAAAGACAAGCTTTTGTTCTTTTATCCCAATTGGGTTTCCACGTTAAATATTTGTGTATAGTGGATTGTGTGTTTGTGTATAGATTTATCATTAATTTCTTATGACTGGTGAAGTAATACATTGACAAATACAGTAAGGAGAGAAAAATAAGTCCAATATTGATTCACCCCCCCTCTTAATATAAGTGTTCCAACAAGAAATTCATTGCCATCAAAAGAACATATTATTGACATATCTAACTTGGACTTACAGTAGTCATTATTCGATTTGCAATATATTTCCTTTCATTCTTAACAACATTCAACTTTCCCCTTTCCTTGTCCCATGGGTATGATAGTTTTCATTGTTCTTAATTGTAACACACCCGACCCCTAAGTACCTTTTTAAGGGATGGGGAATTAAATTTTCACTTCTTAAATATTCTTTATCAAAACTCCATCCTCTTTTTATCATCAAGAGATTTCCAAATATGGTAAATTCACTCAGGATTGAGCTCTGGAATGAAAGGTATGACCTTCCGAAATTTTGGGTTTACATAGGAAACATCTCTCTTACTGCAACGCGACATCCATGTGATGTGTCATTGATCGTGCCAACTGACGTGGTGACACCCTGGTCCTGACGTGGAACTAGCCTAGCCTACCATGTTGGAAATTCAGTCCCCATAGGCCTACAACCATCATCACTCGAAAATTATTTTGACACACTCTCTCGAGTGGTAGACTCACAAACTTGTGGACTCATAATTATTTCCTTCATAAGTCCACCCGAAAATCTCAACACTTAGATTATTTTTCCATATATGGGGGCTCGCAGACTCACGCACTCATGAATGCATAATTCTTCCTTCCACAAGTCTATTCGAAGAGTCTAAACACTTATATTATTTTTCTATATAGGTGGAATCCCGGACTCACAAATGCGTAATTCTTCCCTTCATTATTCTATACAAAGAGTCCCAACACTTTGCCACTTTTCCAATCCTTAAACTCAATAGGAATCCACTCCCTATCACTTTGACCAATTAGATTCCTCCATGTGGCTTCCTCATACACGTAAGTTCATCATATTAGCATAACGTTAGCATGATGTCATACTTTCTCTCGTCAACGTCTAAGGCTCTGTAATTAAACGGTCTTGATTGATCTTGGAATATTTGTTAATGGGTAGGATTCTTCCTCGGCTCCTTTCACTTTACACTTGGATTCCAATGAACCATGATTATTGATATGTTCCTTCAGTTGAAAATCGATGGTTGAAATAACTCCCAATAGTAACAGGGTTTCCTCATAGTTTTGCAAGAATTTCAATCTCGACCAATCCCATGATGCCATGTGGAATTATCCAGGCATGCCACATCATCATTGTTTATGCGAGCCCATTCAATTGGAATTGGACATTATGACGAGGGAACTTCGGTGCTTCGAAATTTGGCCTTTGCACCAACTTGTCAAACCTCTCGAAGTTCCTGATTTATGGAGTTCTAGAATCCCTCGCCATGCATTTTGACCTTTGGCCTTCAAGATATTCTTACCCCTTGTACCTTATGTTTTTCGGATTAAGACTTCGTCAAAGTGTTTATTCTATCCTTCCACTAGTAGATTGAATGGTTTAGAAAGGATCCCAATATGCTCAAATCCATGGCTCATATCGCTCCCAAATTATTCCCCACGATCTAACAGTTGGCAAGATTTCTCCACTCTAGGATTTCGTGACTTTGCATCCCTTACAGTTCTTAACCCAATAATTCCCTGAAGGGTTACCTACTAGAGAGGTCATATTACAGGGATGACCGCTTGTTGTCGGTTATTGGTATCGCTTACTCTATCCTTCCACTATACTCGATCTAATAGTCGAGAAGGGTCCCTAAGGATCCTTAGATCTATGGCCTACATTATTTTGTGACTTCGTCATTAGGGAGTTTGGGTCATTTAACACCTTTTTACTCCTAGAATGAGTCAATGTTGAATTGAACGTATATTATATCCAACGGTCAAGAGATATATTGATGTTTCTTTGATCATTGGCTCGCATTACTTCATGATTTCGGCGTTCGATATTTTCTGCCACTTCAAACTCTTTTACGCCTGGAGTTGGTGAATGTTGAATGACCATGGCTCACATTCAATAGTTAGGAATGGTCCTGAAGAGTCTTATATAGATGGTTGAGAACGATTACTTGATAATGGTTAAGACAGGCCCCGAAATGTAAATGGATAGCTACAATAGCATGATTTCTTTATACAAAGGGTCTTCTCTCTAGGTAACGCTTGGCTCCTTTTTCACATAATACAGGGTTCCTAGATCCCAATCATATGGAACTTTGACAAGTCCAATAGGGTTACACTCTTAAATATTACAGAGGATTTGGTTAAGTCTTTCGACTCGAGCCTGAGGTCACTTGGAAAAGAAAATGGTTTAAAGGAAGTGCCTTCCATTCACATAACTCAAATTCTATAACAGGAAAGGGAAATTCAAGGGATTTACAAGACTTAAACAATACTATAGAGTTTGTCCCAAATATGAATTTATGAAATTTATCCTTGAGAAATCCCTTCGAGGATTTTCTAACCAACACACATGTCAAATCCTTATGCCCCAATTTTATTTAAAACCCATTAGTGACATTTCTCCCTGGCTAACAATATTTAAAATAGAAATCCATTGATGGGATGTGATATTCAAACTTTACTTTGAATTCCTAGTCAACCAGGTCATCTAAATCACAATTATCTAGCATCCAAATAAGATACAATGTTATACCATCATTCCTATATATCAAGGATGTATATGACTAGATAAAGTACAATCATTCAATCATGCATTTCAATTCAATTACACAGAGCCTATGAAATACTTATCTATTACAGTTGATAGTCATCCAACTAACTGTGGGTGTTCTCCTTTCCACCCAACCATAGGCTCAACTGCACTTAATTTTAGCATTATGTACACCCCCGTGCCAAGCCATGATATCACTAGGGAATATATCTCAAGCTCTCAGTAAGGTTTGAAGGTTACTCTCCTTCACTCTACTCTAGGTAGACATTTTCCTCATGCCCACATAGCCCAGTCCCCTTCAAGGTTTATCAGAGGCCTTCCCAGCATCAATATCACGACAATCTTAGCTCAAGTCAGGTTTCAAGTCTTCCATCTTCCGACTCAAAACCCTCCCATGGGTTTCTACTGTTGGATTACTGAGAGGGGGGGTGAATCAATAATAACGTAATTATAATCCTTTTTCTTAAAATGTTATATCAATGTAGAATTATTATCCAATAATGAGTAGTAATAAATAAACAATCACACACATACATAGTACACCAGTGCTTTACGTGGAAACCCAAATCGGGAGAAAACCACAAAATGATTTTTCTTATATGTCTTGAAGAATTACATTCATTGGAAGCACCAACTTCCTTTTTTTTCTAGCTGCAACTGGAAGGAGGCTCCAACCCCCTAGCTTCTCAGGATACAACCTGAGGAAATATCCAACTCCCCAAATCTCTAGCTACAAATAGAAGGAGGCTACAACCCCCAATGTTCTCTGGCTACAACCAGAAGGTGGCTACAACCACCTGTCCTTGCCCCATCCTGCCACCCTGAAGGAGAAGTAGAATGATGGAACCACTGTCACACTATCACTGTGAGATATACCACTGTAAACCTATACCAATAAATCTGAACCATGCATAAACCATGCATAAACCTGTACCTCAGCCTGTAATCAACCTGTACCACAAAAAAGTGCATCAACCATGCACCAACCTGTAATCAACATGTACCATAAACAAGTGCATCAACTATGCACCAACCTGTAATCAACCTGTACCATAAAAAAGTGCATCCAACCATGTGCCAAGTATGTACCAATAATGTTTCAACTAATCATCAATATATACCAACATCATCAACTATACACCTCATGTATGTGCGCCAACTCATCAACTACTTGTCTCAGCCATGTACTCAACATGTACCTCAACCAAAAGACCTCATCAATTTCATCATACAAATATAATTTGTAGCTCTATAATAGACTCGGTGTATATGATCACATTCGTGCAAACCTTCCTTAACTTTAAAAACAAGAGACTATCATTTTCATCAAACTTTTCTTTAGTCTCACATGCCTAGTTTTGGATTAGTCAACAACCCTAACTTGAAGTAATCATAACTTTGAACATGTAATGTATAAATCTATGAAAATGATATAAAATGTTATTCCATGTGTTTTATGCAATTCCTCCAAGTGGCACTACTTAGAACCTTTCAAAAAAGGAGTTATAGCAAAAATGGCATACCTTGTTGAATTCTAGCTTATTCTAGAGAGTGACCTTGTAGAGCATTCCCCACACAAAATAGTTGATGAAATGATCTGAAACTATTACAAAGAATACTATAGATGGTACCATAACTAAAAAAATTGGTCTTACTAAATTTGGATCTGTTATGAATAAGTTATGGCGTTTTTACCCGAAACACCTGATTTTGACTAGTTTCAGGACTGACCACAAACGTTATTTTCCACAGAGTGTAACTCCCAAAATACAATGACCCACAAGATGAATTTTTAACCACAGATACTTGGATATGTTTTCTCACTTGCATAGCAATTTTAGGATCTGAATAATTATATAAAAAAAATTTATAGAGAAAATGGTGAGATGACCTGAAAATAACATACCTTAGAAAGCACCATCAAAAGAATTTATCCTTCCTTGCATTTCGACCTTCTTTTCTTCACTTTCCTCATAATTTCAGCTTAGATATCATTTATATACCTCAAAAACCTATAGATATTCAATATGTTCAAGTGTGTTTCAAATGAGATATCCTTTCCTTTTATTTATACTCTCCAAGTAGCTTCCTTAAAAGCATCTTCTAGGTCACTTGGCCCCACTTTATTTATTTTAGGGTTGGGTCCACTTCTAATTTCTCCATTAAAATTATTATTGAAATAATTTATTTTGTATTCACTTTGAATTATAATACACTCATCCCTTCACTTTATTATTTACCTTTTAAAATCTCTTAAACCACTTTGATTGTTTTGACCTTTTGGGGCTTCTAGATCACATATGAGGGTCCTCCAACTTCGTAAGGCCATAACTCTCAAACCGTGAGGAGTTATGTGACGTTATACATACCACCAGAAATGGAATGACATGTACTATCCATAGTGAATAGTATTTTTGAAAATATATCATAACTCTTACCATTACCCATCAAACAAACTTGGGTCCATTACCCAAACCTGGGGTCTCCAACTTCTCATGGCCATAACTCTCTAACCGTGAGGAATTATGTGACGTTACACATACCACCAGAAATGACATGAAAAGAACTATCCATATAATATATTTTCCCTAACAAAAACACTTTCCTTCATATCATTATTCCACAATTAAGCATGGGTTCTCTTACTCCACAAAGCGTCTTCCCGTGAGGGCTTTCACCATAAGGGGACCACTTTGGAGTTCATCCATATTTACTTCTTATCAACCATGAAAAAAAAAATAATGAGTCATATTTACATCAAACACTATTGGGTCCATTACCCAAACCTTTGTTCTATGGGTCTTTCTTCAAGGGTTGACATCAATGACAACTAACCTTAATCAACAATCTCACCATTTGTCATTGATGGTAACACTCTGATGCAACACTGAAATCATATCACTCATGCTCCCCCTGAAACCATGCCTCTATCCTCTGCATCTGATAAATTTGATCCTCCTGGAACCATGCCTCTGTCCTATGCATCTAATAAATATCTTTCCCTTTGTCATCAATGGCAAAGGTATCTTTCCATCTGGGGTTGCTCCCCCTGACAAACTGTCCTCTTATGGTGCTTCCTCGTGTACATCTAAGACATATAGGATAAGCATTCAAAAAAAATTCATTTTTGGAGTAGAAATAACTCCAAGTATTTAGCGAAGATATTAAAAGGCTTCTCGTGGAAGTGGTTTTGTAAAGATGTCTGCTGCCACTTGTTCTTTTGTGCCCACATACTCAACTCTGATGTTCTTTTCTGCAACCTGTTCCCGTAGAAATTGATACTTGATTGGAATGTGTTGAGTCTTGGAGTGCATCACCAGGTTTTTTGAGATAATGATGGCACTTGTATTATCACAATATATTGGAATGGGCTTATCATACTCAACCTGTATATCTGTCAAAGTTTGTTTCATCCAAAGCACTTGTGTACAACATGTTGCTGCTGCAATAAACTCTACCTCGGTTGTAGATAGAGATACTGATGATTGTTTCTTGCTTAGCCATGATACCAAACACTCACCTAAGTAGAACACTACTTCACTGGTGCTTTGTTGGTCATCAATACAACTTGCCCAATCTGCATTTGTGTAGGCCATAAGTGATAGATCTTTTCCTTTTGGATACCATAATCCAAACTCTTTTGTTCCTTTGATATATCTGAAGATTCTTTTTACTACTAATACATCTGATTCCTTTGGTGCTGCTTGAAATCGTGCCACCTGTCCAACTGCCTGCATTACATCTAGTCTGGATGCTATCACATATAGTAGGCTTCCAATCATTGACCTATATTTCCTCTGATCTGTAGACTTTGAGTCATCATCTTTGCTCAACTTACAACTGGTTTGCATGGGAGTGATAATTGGTTTGCAATCTTCCACTCCAAACCTCTTTAGCATTTCTTTGATATACTTGGTTTGAGAAATAAAAATTCCTTGGTTTCTTTGACACGTCTGAAGTCCCAGAAAGAAGGATAGTTCTCCAAGTAATGACATTTCAAATTCACTCTGCATGTCTTTTGCAAATTTCTATCTTAACCTGTCATCATCACTACCAAAAATAATATCATCAACATAAACTTCAATTAATAAAATATTACCTTGACTTACCTTGATGTAGAGGTTGTTTTCTGCACTTCCTTTTCTGAACCCTGCCTACTGCAAATACTTATCCAGTCTGGAGTAACATGCTCTAGGAACCTGTTTTAGACCATACAAGGCCTTCTTTAATTTACACACATAGTCTGTGTTCTCTGACAACTGAAATCCTTTTGGTTGTTCAATGTAGACTTCTTCTTCAAGTTCCCCATTCAGAAAATATGATTCTACGTCCACCTGATATGCTTTAACATTTTTGGAGCATGCATAAGCTAAAAGCAAACGGATTGCTTCCATTCCGGAAACTGGGGCATATGTCTCTTCAAAGTCGATTCCTTCAATCTGTGGATATCCTTTACATACCAATCTATCTTTGTTCCTTGTAACATGTCCATCTTCATTCAATTTATTCCCGAAAACCCATTTTGTGCCAATCACATTCTTATTCTATGGTCTTGGAACCAATTCCCAAGTGTCATTTTTCTCTATTTGATCCAATTCTTCATCCATGGTCTTATTCCAAAATTCATCCTTACTGGCTTCTTCAAAACAGTTTGGTTCAATTGTAGATAAGAGTGCTAGGTGTGTTTGTTCTGGTGAATGGATTTTTCTTCTAGTCTCAACTCTTGCATCTTTGTTTCCAATAATCTGATCTGAAGGATGATTTTTCTGTACTCGTTCGCTAGGTGTCTTTGGAGATACTTACTGAACTTGCTCTTCTACTTCTGTCAGATTCTCTTCATCTTCATATTCATCTTCCTCTTCTTCTTCTATTTCATCTTCTTCTTCAAACAGTTGTTCCATTGATTTGTTTTCTTCTTTCTTTGATTCTGGTCTTCCTGTTTCATCAATTGTTACGTTGATTCTTTCCACAACTTTGTTTAATCTTAGATTGTAACACTTGTATGCTTTCCTTGTACTTGAGTAAACAACAAGTATTCCTTTGTCCACACGAGAGTCAAACTTTTCCATTCTGCCCTCTTCTCTTTTGATGTAGCATTTGCTTCCAAAAACTCTGAAGTGCTTCACATTTGTTGGTCTTCCTTTCCATAGCTCATATGGAGTTTTATCAGTGTTATTTCTGAGCATTACTATGTTTTGAATGTGAACTATTGTATTCACTGCCTGTGTCCAAAAAATATCTATCAACTTTGAATCCATTATCATTGCTCGAGCCATTTCTTGTACTGTCCTATTCTTTCTTTCAACAACTCCATTCTGTTGAGGTGTCCTAGCGACGAAGAATTGCCTTTTTATTCCATGATTGCTATAGTAGTCCATAAATTCATTTGAGGTGAATTCTCCTCCATTATCCGATCTTAAGAATTTGATTCTTGAATACATCTCATTTTCAACCATTTCCTTGTAGATTTTGAAATTTTCAAAAGCTTCTGAGTTGTTATTGAGAAAGCAAACTGCAGTCATTATTGTATAATCATCAACTAATAACATAAAGTATATCTAACCTTTTAAGCCTTTTGTTGTAGTTGGTCCAACTAGATCAGTATGCACAATTTCTAGTGGTTTTGTTGTTGAATATTCCTTTGATTTGAACCTTGTCTTTGTTTGCTTTCCTTGTTGGCAATGTTTGCATAAAGTGTTGGTTGGTTTCGTGATCTGGGGAATTTCTCTGAATGCTTCTCTTTTGTTGAATTTGACAAGGTTATCAAAATGCATGTGACCCATTCTTTTGTGCCATAGCCAACTTTCATCTTCCATTCCTAGACAACACTTTTCATTTCCAATTTCTCTTAACACATATATGTTGCTTGAAGTTCTTGCAGCTGTAGCGACCAATTTCCCTGAACCTTATTTTCTTATCTCACACTTTTGTGAATCGAAAGTAACTTTATGAACTTGGTCACACATTTGACTCACACTTAAAAGATTATGTTTCATATCTTCTACTAGTAGAACATTTTCTGCGTTTTCATTCTTATTCCCAATTCGGATTGTGCCTTTTCCAATGATTTTGGATGAATCGTCATTTCCAAAGGAGACTGATCCATCTCTTTCCTCTCGTAATGTAAGAAACTTGTCTCTATCACCTGTCATGTGTTTTGAACATCCACTGTCAACATACCAACCACATTTCTTATGTTTATCTTGTAGAGCGACTATGCATTCTTCATTGCTATACTGATCATGCTTTCTTATCCATGTCATTTTCTGAGATTCTTGTTTGTGACTCTGTTGAGGTTCTTTAGGAGGGACTGTCATTCTGCAATTTTTGGCCATGTGTCCAAAATTGTTACATTTGTAACACTCCACTTTAGTGCTCAAGGATTCAAACCTGTTGTAACTTCTTATCTGTGTTTCACTAGGTCTTCTTGAATAACCCCTTTTTGTATGGCTCTCAAAGTAGTTAGTGTTCCTATTGTTAGCTCTATAATTTACAGCTTTATGTCCAAAATTATTACAAGCATAACATAAACCAAAAAATATAGTTGCATACCTGGTAGTTGAAGATATTATGAAAGGAGGTGCTCTTATGAATCCTTCTTCTTCTTAAGGCCTGTCTATCTGTTGTTGATTCTAAAATCTGAATCTTCTCGATGGAGGAGTGTCCCTGTAATCTTCCTTGTATATCTTTTTATCCCCTTTGATTGTTTCTGAATAATTTTTTGGATTTGTTTCTTGCTCTGTTGTTTTGGAGCTTGATCCCTTTTCTGTTTGATTGTATCCAAGTCCGGACTTGTCAAGATAATATTTTTGACTGCTAATAATGTCATCTAGAACTTTTGAGCTATTCTACATATTTTTCTTTTGAATATCCTTTCTTAGTGTGACAATCTATGCTTCCAGGTTTTCAATGATCCTGTCCTTTCCTTCTAGCTGTTCTTTGAGTGCTTCTTCAATTCCTTTATCTTCTTCTATTTGAACCTTCAATTTTGTAATCATTTGTTCTAGTTCTAGAGTGTCTTTTTTCTTATCTAGTTCTGCTTGTAGTTTCTTGTTTTTCTTCTTTTCTCTTCTGATAACTTCTATGGCACTCATTAATTCTTCTCGTAAGTCAACTTATGTCTCTTCAATTTCTTCTTCATATGCTTCTTCGTATTCTTCTTCTGAGTCTTCTTTATCAGAGTCTTCTACTGCCATGAATAGAAATCTCCCTGTTTCACTGTCACTGACTTCATCTTCATCTGATGATGAGATGTCTTCTTTGGTGCAAATTTTTTTCTTGAAAACTTTCTTTGTAGTTCTTTTACCTTTATATGTTTGTCTTCCTTTTGATTAACCTTCATCATTTCTCTTTTTCTTATGATGAAATTTGTTATAAAAATGACCAATACCATCACAATTAAAACAAATTAAAGGAAGCTTACCTCTGTACCTACCATTGGTTCCCTTGTTCAGTCTTTTGACGAAGTTGGCCACTTCTTCATCATCTTCTGAGACGTCATTGCTGCTACTATATTCTTCTTGTTCCTTTTTATTTTTCTTTGATCTTTTGGATGTTTTGAAGGCTGCTTCTTTTACATATGGATTTTCATGTTTAGTTCTCATCTCATATGCTGTGAAGATTCCATGCAGTTCGTCCATGCTTATTGAGTTTAGATCCGATCTTTCTTCTAGTTCTGATATCTTAGGGTTGAATCTCATAGGAAGAGATATTAATACCTTTTGAACAATTACAGATTCTTCAATTTCTTCTCCCAATCCTATGATTGCATTCACTGTTTCATCAACTCATAAGAAGTAGGTTGCGATATATTCATCTTCCTTCATTTTTAGTTGTTCAAAATGACCCCTGTAAGTTTGAATCTTTGTTGTTTTGACTTTTTAATCTCCTTCATAAATATTTCGAATCTTGTCCCAAATCTCTTTAGCAGATTTATAATGTGCAACGTTGGTAAATACTGTATCACTGAGACCATTCAAAAGTGCATTTATGGCTTTGGAATTATTCTCACCGAGTTTCACTGCTTTGTCACTTATTGGTGGAACTGTTGGTGCTGTGAATCCATCTACAATTGATTTCCAAACTTGAAATCCCTGTGCCTGTATATATGCCTTCATCCTTATGCTCCAAAAAGAATACTTCTGTCCATCAAAATGTGGTATTCCATTTTTATACGAGTTGGTACTCTCCATGATCTACCTTTCATTGGTTAAACTAATTTCTGAAGGAACCTACTCTGAAACCAATTGTTAGATTACTGAGAGGCGGGTGAATCAGTAATAACGTAATTATACTCCTCTTTCTTCAAATGTTATATCAATGTAGAATTATTATCCAATAATGAGTAGTAATAAATAAACAATCACACACATACATAGTACACCAGTGTTTTACGTGGAAACCCAAATTGGGAGAAAACCACGGAATGCTTTTTCTTATATGTCTTGAAGAATTACATTCATTGAAGCACTAACTTCCTTTGTTTTCCAGCTGCAATTGGAAGGAGGCTCCAACCCCCTAGTTTCTCAGGCTACAACCTGAGGGAAGCTCCAACTCCCCAAATATCTAGCTATAACCAGAAGGAGGCTACAACCCCCAATGTTCTCTGGCTACAACCGGAAGGTGGCTACAACCACCTGTCCTTGCCCCATCCTGCCACCCTGAGGTAGAAGTAGAATGATGGAACCACTGTCACACTATCACTGTGAGATATACCACTGTAAACCTATACCAATAAATCTAAACCATGCATCAACCTATACCTCAACCTGTAATCAACCTGTACCACAAAAAAGTACATCAACCATGCACCAACCTGTAATCAACATGTACCATAAACAAGTGCATCAACCATGCACCAACCTGTAATCAACCTGTACCATAAACAAGTGCATCCAACCATGTGCC